>CM031238.1:719202950-719245450 GCA_018340775.1 Taxus wallichiana var. yunnanensis
AAAACACATTACATCATTGTCTTGTATTTATTTCCAGTAAATTATCATTTCATGTGCTATCAGAATATTCCTAACAAAACCACCCTCAGTTTCTATACCTTCTAAATTCTGCATTGCTTTTCAAAGCATGAGCATGTTCCTAAGTTTCAGCTGTTATATTTCTTCCCCAAGTATGTTTCCAAAATGTAAGCATCTCAATGAAAATCAAAATAAAATCCTATAGTGTTGATTGCAGTGCAGGAAAAGGACCATGAGAAAAGTTGTGAACAATGACAATAGGAAGGCAAGAAACATGCAAAAGGAATTCAAACTGATGTAGAAGGGAGCACAATATTTATGTTATTCTCAATGTTCTAGTGGAGAGAAACAAAAAAAAAAAACATCTGTGTATGCATTTAATTCTTACTTGAAAGCTTTTCTTTTGCAGGTGAAGTGCAGTAGATTTCATGATGCTAATGGTAAAGCTGTCTTAGTAGGTGACGCTGCACATGCCATGTCAAATGCCCTTGGCCAAGGCTGTAATTCCTCTTTGCAGGTTAGCTGATTTCTTGTTATAATATCATCATATTAAGATATTCATTGACTGTAACTTTACCCTTTTTAAGAGGAATTTATGGTTTAACCAATTCATAATAATGTCGTCATGTGACATCTCTGTGATCTATGCTTTTTTATATGCAGGATGTATTGGTCCTTGGTAGAATGCTCGAGGAGAGAAATATTTTAGATGCCATTGAGAAATATTCTGAAATGCAGGTTAAGGAAGGTCATGCAGCTGCATACTTGTCAGAGCATGCATTTCCACAAGCACAATGGCTTTTTCCTTTCTACTTGTTTGGGAATATATTATCTTCTGTTTTAAGCAAGACACTTCCACCTTCAATAATCAAGCCTTCTATCCAAAATTTGTGTTCTGAGACACTCATTCCTTATTCTGAGGTATGCATTTGTGAGTTTCTCTTTCAAAAATATGTATGTTTTATAAGTTGGTGTTCACGTGCAAGTGTGTTTATAGAGCGATAAACATCATTTGCGAATCACATATCTTTTTGATGTGTATTATAGGCTAGTGTTAGCTTTCTCTCAGGGGTGGTTGACGGTACTCTCTTTTCTTCCCTGTGAAATGGTTTTCACAGTTAGCAATCATGTCTGCTTGCTAGAGAAAAATTAGAGAGGCTTTCGTTTTTAGTTTCACTTTTGTTCATATGATACAAACTGAAACCTAAGTAATGCAAAAGACGTTTGTTGATTTACTAAATGTGTGGGGCGATAGTAAGGGGTTTAAAACCTCCCATTTTTGGTCTTGAAATGGGGTTACTTAACTTTAAATGCCTAAATCTAGGCTAAACCTGAGATTTCAACTTGAAAAGCAAACTATTAACTCTAAATATTAACAAAGTGGATATAGAGACGAACAAATTATTGATCCATTTTAAACATCAATGGAGCATGGCAAATATTGTGAGAGTTAAATTCAACCAACTACGTAACCAAAATGACCCCAAGTCTAGATCATTCACAACTTCAAAATTTTAATGTGAATACCAAATTTACCCCCGAATAAAATGAGTCTAGACGAAGGCAATGCCAATAATCCATATGGGATTTCCTGATACTTCTTTGTAAATAGCAAAAGCACAGATGCAAAGATCACTAAGAAAACCTAAAATCAAATAGGGTACAAGAATTTAAATCGGTGTTACGTGGGGATGCATCCCTAGATTTTGGTAATGTACCGGACGTCCGAATGTTTGGGGGACTTGGGAACTTGTAGGGGATGTACCCTATTCTTTGAATTTAATGTTTTTACTTTTAAAAAGCTTTTATTTTTACCAAAAATATTGAATTCTAATCTCAAAAGTACATAAAATACAATTTAAATTCCTAAATTTCATTGAATAAAGTTAAAATGTATAAATATTAATTTAAATATATTATTTTAATACTCGTCCCCCTGCTGTCCCCAAACTTTGGGAAATTTTTCGCCTTCCCCAAAATTTGCGAAATTTTTCGCCATCCTGGAAACCCCGTCCCTCCATCCATTGGCCCCTTGTCCCGAGACTTATAGCTATGATTTAAATCCAATGAACTCCAATTGTGAAATTATAAATAAATCTCAATATACAAATATCATGAGCACATATCTTACATTTGAATTAGAAATAAAAGCATGATAGACTAACTGTTTGCTTGAAATATATGTAGAAATGGATTTTTCTCCTCCTTAACAAAGATTGAAAGTATTTTACTTTGTTTCGTGACCTATTCCAAACCTAAAAACGGAATAAAAAATCGAGTTTAATGCCTTTCAAAGTTACTTACTCAAGCTTAAGCGCCTCCCTAGAAGACTATCTATATATGGCTTAACACCATCATAAGCACGGTCAATATAATTGAAATCAACCAAGAAACAACTAAAATCCGAGGACTTAATTCATTTAGTTTATGAGTTGGTTCGATATTTTTCTTCTTTATTTTCTCTATGAATATACTTGTCCTTTTGTTCTTCTACATGGGGTCTATAATGTAATCTCTGAATAAGTCTTGGTATTTTGTCTGCAAGTCCATTACTCTGTTCCTTTGTGGGTGCAATCATGTTATTGACCAAATCCTTGAATTGTAATTTTGAGATCCATCTACCATCGTGTCCTTGTATGCTATTGATTCCATGTGCTTGTAGTTTCTCTCGTGGCTCGATAACCTAGGCTTGTACTCGAACAAAGATCTCTGTTGCCTTTGTCATTTCTTCTTTGTACTTTCATTTATAATGGGTAGTGCATTTTGTGAACATGGTCATATCTTTGGTCATTTCTCAAGGACCAACTTCACTCGCTTTGCTTGCACTCCCAAATCCGTTTCGGGAATCTAAAGATGTAAAACGATTTCAACGAAGGAAGATAAGTTGTAATAATGCCTTGGAGATTCATGAATAGTAGCTACACCAATAAGTTATACCAAGTTGTTGATGTTCCCCCGTGGTATACTTAGAGTTTCTTTTATCCATCTTGATTACGCCTACACCCATTTCTCACAAGCACTCAAAGTCAAGGGGAGATTAATGTGTCATCAAGTCAACTTGAGGTCGTGATCTTTTTGCACGACCCCCTTTATTTTTTGCATGGTATGATCATGTATGTTGTATGTTCTATTTCATTTATGTTATAGCACATGTTGGTTATCATTTGATTTTATTGTTATGGTGTCCCCAGATTTCACCCTGAAATTTGAGACTACCCCATGTAAAAAAATTGCACTTTTAAAATAGCGGGTCGTTTTGTGTTTTTATTGCTAGAAGATGCTTGTATTGTGTCAAGATATTCCCAGTGAATCATAGGAGCCAATTTTGACAAATACCCAGATGCCGAAAATCGTTTTATCCCTTCATCAAGTTTTGTTTTGAGAAAATTTTATTTAATTATTTAGAGCCCCGTTTGAAGTAAATTGTGCTCCGGTTTAGCCCTGTTGAAGTTTTGCATGTCAATATTCACATATACCAGAGGGTTTTCACCAGGAATGGATCCTGGGCTTTGTTTGTGACTTCTGGCAATGTTTTTCATTTTTTTATTTTCTCTGTGAAATTCCCCTAGGTCAATTCCTTTCGCTAATACAAGATGTCTTCTTGCTTGGAGTATCTAGAGATCATCTACGGCCACCATGCCAGAAGGAATTAACTTCTCTTTAAAAAGACAAAGTCATGCACAAAAGAGCCTCTTCTAGGCAAGTCACATTTTTGGGAATGGATGGATTTAAAGCTGCAGTGGGATTTTTGGTAGCAACAGGCAAGTGGGAATTTTGTACTTGCCTTGCAGGGTACTTTTTCCCATGAAGGCAAAGTCACTTAAGTTACGATGGGAAAATTAGAGGCTAGCAGAAGCGAGAATTTCTTACCTGCCTTGCAGGTGAAAATTCCCATTATAAAATAAAGAAAAATCACTTAAGGCATTGATGGGAATTTCTTACCTGCCTTGCAGGGTAAAAATTCTCATTATGGAAGTCAAACAACTTAAGTGGATGAAGGGATTTTTGGAGCTGCCATGCAGGGTGAATAATCCCATCAAAGATGACTTTTAAATATAGAAATCAGCCTTATTCAAAAAGTGCGACCCCTTTGGGAATTAAATAATAACTTTAATGGCATTTATTAATAGTCTTCCTTCCTAATTTTGGCGCCAGGGATGATGGAAAGTCAATGCATGATAAGAGGTCAAAGAAGACTGAAGGAAGAAGGCTAAAAATAAATTAAATTTATTTATTTAATGCAGCCTTGAAGCATGCTAAAAAGTGCGACCCATTTGGTGAATAAATAATGCTTTTTGAAGCATTTATTAATAGTTTTTATTCCTAATTTTGGCGCCATGGAGAAATAGAAGGTCAATGCATGATGTGAAGTGAAAGAAGAGGGCTAAAAATAAATTAAATTTATTTATTTAATGGCAGTCATGAGCATGCAAGTTTAGGCGCCCAAGTTGAAAGAAAAACATGTTTATTTATTAATTAATTGCCAGGAATAGGAGGGGCAATTATTAAAAATAGAATGTTGAAGGTTATATAAGCAAGGGCTGCCATAATGATGGATTAATTAATTCTTTTAGCAAAGGAGTGCAGCCTGGATAGTTTTGGCGCCCAAAGGAGAAGGATTTTTGCATAAAAAAGTGTTTTTCATTGCCAGAAAGCTTCAAAGTTTGGCACCTAGGATTGGAGGAGCTTGTTTTATGCCTGTGTAATTATCTGCATATTGGTACAGGTGCCCAGGTGAAGTTGAAAATATTTATGCTTGCTTTGCATGCAAGCAAAGCCTCAAATTTTAGGGCAGCGGGCTTTATATGCAAATTTTTATGATAAAAATCAAGTGTTCATGTTCGGTTGCCGTCTTTGTCTGAATTAATTGTATTCAGGTGCTTATATAATTGAAAGGGAGCTTAAATCAATGTCAGATACATTGAATATATCCTCCGAATCTGAAGAAATTCCCAGATCTGCACCAGTTATAAAGAATTCCGGCCGAATAAAAAGAAAAAGAATTACTCAGACAAAGATTGCTCCAACTATGGCAAAGCGGGATGAACGAGAAGGCTCAACGGAATTTTGCATTACTTCTAGATTTGCTAATATCGGTGATATGAATCTAGGCCCAGAACCTCTTTCCAAGTTGATTGACAGATCAAGAGCTGGAAAGACATCTCTCATGCGGGCAGTCAAGAGCAACGGAATCATTCGAGCTTCAGCATTCCCATTCATAGCTCAATTGCCAGAATTCGTCATGGAGTGTGCAAGGTCATACCATCCACTATCCAGATCAATCCGGGATGCTGCGGGAAGACAATAATCCGGCTGGACGCACAGTTTATCAATTATTGTCTGAAGATTCCAACACGACAGGTGGTGACTACTATCAAGCATGCTGGACGCTGGCAACAGATGGGAGAAGCATAAAGTCGACTGTGTGGGCATAATGAACAAAGGTATATGAAGAAGCCCAGATCTCCATCAAAGTTCCCGAGGACTCTTCCATGATCCAATCTGGTGTAGGAGGTGGATGACATTACCAAATTGCTATGCAGGATAAATGGTGAAGCTAACGCTCACAACTTCCGCTCATGGATGTATGCCTTCATCAGGACCATTGAGATCAACAAAGCAAATTCTATAATCAATTGGTCGGAGATCATCAATGACAACATCGGTGAGCAGCTCCGGAGTGTGAGGCGGACTTACAACTTCAAGATGACTTCATATTTGGTATATGTAGTAGCCTCGCAGGGTATCTTCTCCAAGCTGGATAGACGGGTGTACTCTCGAAGGATCCTATTTTTGAGTGCTATCCATAACTTACTGTGCCTGAATGCAATAAAGATTACAAGGTGGTCAACGATGGATTCTTCTATGGATTCATTTGCAGGCTGAACGGTGATTTGAAGACCAACAGGGTAAGCAAGGAAGCTTGGGAAGCTGTATCCCAGCATGGTCTGTATCTTCATCCAGTTCGTTGACTTCACATACATCAGGGCAACCGGCTTTTCAGGGGAACCAGTCAAACTGCCCAGATATCCAAGCGACAGATTGGTCATCATGGAATTATGCAGACAACTCGTGGAGATGCATGACCTACAGTCGAAATGGCACAAGTCTACAGGCTTCTTTCCGATCACAGTGGGCTATTACAGCTGCCAGAGCATTCACAGAGCCAGAGGAATTGAAGCGGAGATGTTCTCTGAGTATGAGCATGAGTTCTTCCCAGCACGGCTGAACTTCGATCCATATGGGGTAGCAAGAAAGACAATCTCCCAGGAATACGTGCATGTGCCTTCGTTAGAAGATTTTTGGATGAAGTGCAGAAGCGAGTACGAAGTTAGGAAGAAAGACTTCAAGCAGTTATCAACGCGACAAGTGTTTGATTATGGATTAGCACGGATACCTGCGGATCTTACAGACGATGGGCCTGTGTTACTTGACACATACCATCAGATGGGAGGGGATAGAGCTGCACTTCAGGAGAACATTGGTGGCTGCCACACGATCGAGGAGAGGTCTGCCACTGTTATTCTGGTCAACACTTCGAACTGGTTGCTGACAAAGGGGTATTGCCTTGATGAAGCTTTGATGAATCAGATCACAGGAAACCTCAGCACAGGAGATTCCATCAAAAGGAAGCACGAGGGAGAAAGCAGCAGAAGGCCTGAAAAGCTTAAAGTGCACAAGAAGTCTCATTCGAGGGAAAAGGTCACTTCTACGGCTATGGTGCTAGTTCTCGACTTCTCCAACGTCAAGTACTTCACCAACTTTTGCACCTCAGTAGGATACTGGCTGTTCCTCCGTTGAATCCGGCAACATTTGTGTTTTCTCCTCAGCCACTCCGATCTGCACCTCTTCCTGAAGAAACGCTAAAGTTGCAGATGGCAGAATTTGAAAGAGCTTTGTCTTTGGACAATACAGAGGACGGTAGCCACGACACTGTAGCAATTTCGGATGGAGAGGAACCAGAGCACGAGATGGTGGTACATTCAACAACTTCTCATTCTCCGAGAAGCAATTTCTCAAAGTGGTTGGCTTCACAGTTGGTCCCAGAGGCTAGAGAGGAGATCAACTTGGAGGAACATGACTTGCAGCTGCTCCTGAGTTTGGGCGGAAAAGACAAAAGACCTAAAGTTGCTAAGGTGACTTCGAGGTTGATTATTGAGGAGTCAGGGCAGAAGTTCGCTGAGGTATCAGTTCCAGCAGAAGGAAAGAAGAAGGGCGAGCTCATGACAGTGGATATAATAGTGACCAAAGTACCGATAGGTCAAACCACTACTGAAGGATTGAAGCAAGACACGCAGACATTGATAAATGCTTTATTCCTTAGGCTTGACAAAGAAAAGGCGGAAAAAGTTGAACTTCAAAAGCAGGTGTCTCAGTTGTGCGAGATTATTGCCAAAGTTGCCAAATCTTCCACTCAGCCAATTTTAGCACATAAGCAGGTGAGTGATCATCTGATGCAGGAAGTGGAAGATGCAGGTAACCAAGTTAAAGCTATCGACGAATGGAAGAATCTAATCATTCGCCAAGCTTCTGTACAACTCAGGGAGGTGCCGACCGTCTAAAGGTTATGAAGGATGCATTGGTTCAGCTGAAACAACTAGTGACGAGCACGATGGACATGAACACAGTAGCTGAAAGTAACCTGAGTACTTTGGTCGAGATAAATAAGTTGCCGAGGGAGGTTTTGACTGCAGAACGAATTGTGCCCGATGGATCGGTTGAAAAGGGGAAGCAACTTGAGTTTGCAGTTTCTTTCACTTGGAGATCTTCAGAATCATGCTGAAAAGAATGCGGGCGCTCAAGAGTATGGCATCATCACTATCAGACAATGTCATTGCTTTCACCAATGAGGAAGTGGTCGGGAACGTTTCTTCATACAAAAGGACCATTCCTAACAAAGTGTCTGATTCCCTGGAAGGATCTCTTCTGATGGTGCAAGAGAGGATTGATGGAGCTATTAGGCCTTTCACGATGGATTCCATCAACAAGCTGGTAATGTTGCAGTCAGACATTAAGAAGTTCGGGCCTAGCTTGAAGGATGTGGAAGCGTGCATCGAGGTTTTGAACAAAGGCTTGCTACAATTCAAGACAAAAAAGTTGTGGCTAAAACAGATGAGAAGTTCTTTGAATTACATGTTCGACAAGTATATTGAGATAAAGCAAAAAAAGAAGTAGGGGTTTGTTGTGAGATCTTTCTTCTTTTTTCTTCTTCTTCTATTTCTACGTTCCCGGATGTAATTGTAAAACTTAAAAGTTATTGGTTTGAAAACCATTACTTTAAGTTGTGTGGAACGATTCTATAAGTTAAGTGACAGATGTGCATAATTTTGACTAGAACTCCCGATGCATGTCACTTAGAGAGGAATTAAAGGAAGATGATTGCCAGATGTTATCTTTATTTCTTGTTTATGTTCTAGTTTAGTTAAGTTTCCCAATTGTAATTTCCCTTCTACATTTTATAAGTAGAGGAAGAACCTTCGGGTTAATGATTAGAATTTGTAAGTAGCATTCTTGTGTTCCAGACTTTGTGTTGAAACCCCTGATAGCTATTTGAAGTAGAGGAATAGAAAGGAGCATATTTCCGGAGAACTTTGTGTCAACGGTGCATTTTGTTTCTAACTTTCTGTCTTAGATCTATTCATAAACTTTGCGTTATTCTAGATCTAGATCTGAAAGTTCCCTTTGCTTATAATTTTGTATGTTAATATTTATTTATTTTATCTATGTGCATGCAATCAACTCTGTAATCTATTGATTGGGTTGCACATCTTCCCTCTTTCTTTCTTGTTTTCTGCTATTTTCTTCTTCATCAGATATTTCTTTTCTTTAACACTTCTTACTTGCTGCAAAACTATACAACTATGGTTCATGAGCTGCATGGTTAAAGTAATACCCACAAATAGATACTAGCATATTTAATTGACAAATCTTACACGGGAGCCTCACCGGTAAATGAGGGAGATTTATCTCATGATTGCCTAAGTTTTCAGCTATGTAGAAAATCTAGCCAACATGTTACCTTTACTTTATTACAACACTCTCCTTTACCATGTTCCTTGACCTAAATACCGTAGCTCTAGCTTATTACCTAAGTAGTATACAAAACACGACCTTGTAAAGCCTAGGGTTTTAGATGTAATTTCATGAGGCTTCACCTTAAAATGTTTAATTGAAGCCTTCTCGGTTCGAACATGGTGGACTCCGCCAAATTGGAATTGATTAACATGTCACTAAACCTTCCCTCCCCTCAATCCCAAATTAGAAGTCTATCTAATGGCGGGTGGATCTGATATAAAGAAAATTCAGAGGCGATAAACATGGTTTAAATATGAGTGCCACATGGTGTTGGATCGCAACTCAAAGGAGAAAAAAGACTTTTCAATCTTATAAATTTTCCCAAGTTATCGATCTTCCATAAGCTTGGGGCGCCCAATATATAAAAGTAATAAAGCGTTTGCACGCTAGAACATCTAATAATTGTGGTGCTTCCAAGAACACACATGGACAACAATCGTAAAGCGAGGGGGATGTTAAGTTTGACACCTCCATAAATTTCCCAAAAGATCAATAGTATGTGACATATAAGGCCTTAGTATAAGGTTTCATGGGGCTAGGCCCCTTGAAATATTAAAGGAATGCCCATATGGTGGAAAGGCACTTCTCTAAAGTAAATTTGATACTCGTTAGTTTCCCAAGTTGCCCCCACCGTCGATCTTATGTGATCCTATGACAGGGGCCCATATGAAGGAATATTCCTTAAGAGGCAATGATCATCATTCGTCTTTGCTAAATATGGTCCCTATTGTCAAATTTTATGTCATGTAACTTGTGCAAATAATTCTTAAATGGATTTTATCCCAAATGGTTGAATTTCGACATTATTTTCCTAAAACAAAGTGTTTTAGTGGTGAAGCACCATACTTATCCTTTTCTAAGATTAGTTCAAGAGCATAAGATGCGGAGTCACTATATATAGCGTAATGTGGGGTGTTGAATGAAGGAGGAGATGATTATCAAACTCAAGTTAGTTTAATTCACTCACAGCCGTAGTTGTCCCACGATCAGTAAAGTTGTGCGGTGTGGATTAGCGACGCAACACACTATGATTCTACTACTATTAGTTTAGACTATATAAATTGAATTGTAAGCTTTGTATAGAGTTGTTTTGCCCTTAAAACTTTCATGTCTTTAAGAGTGTTCCAAAGTGTGAAAGTTTAACCTTAGATTTTACCTATCACTTTGATGTTAGTTTATCTCGAAACTATATGCGACTATGTATACTTAAAGATCTTAGTAAGAATTTTGTGGATATTTCTCTAACCCTAATTGGATTTATATGTGGATGTTTCATCGAGTCACAACATTGAAATCCTTACTTGGATGTGGTTATAAATGATTGCTACACTTTATTTAATTTGAGTAATGCTTTCGTGTTTTCATCCCTATGGGAGAGAATTACATCACAATATTTTGGCACATTGAGACATTTACTTGTGCATTTAGCACTCTTTTAACCTTCACTTTCACTTTATCGGTTTGAGGTTAGATTATCTTAAAAGTATATGCAAACTACATATACATAAAGCAATGTTACGTGGGGACGCGCACCCTTCTTTTCTAGTTGTCCCAACGCCCCCGAGACTTGGGGACAGGGACAGGACGTTCACCTAACGTCCCCAAAATTTTTAAAAGAGGGGATGTCCCCCAAGGTTGGGACACACACCCGGGATGCCGGGTACTTCGAGGGGATGAGGGACGACATAGGGGACGTCTTGACATCCCGGGACATATGAGAGACGCCCCAGGATGTCACGATGCCCACTACGTCTTCCCTTATATAGGTAAATGTTATCCATTTTGCCTCCGTGCAAAATGGACAACATGGAAAAATTGGACCCGAGCATCGGACGGGGCATTCAAAGAAGAATCTAAGGTTTATAGGTGAAATTCTAGGCTCTGGGACATTTGCGGTGTTTTTGGGAAGTTTGGGGTCATTTAGTGCATTTTTTCCTCTTTTCGGTTTCAAAGAGGTTCGAGAACAATTCCGGAGAAAAAGCGGGCCCCGGGGCCCACACTCGGCCCAAAAATAGACAAAATTGGAAAAGGTTGAAAAATCAGCCTCAAAGCATCCCATTACACTCCCTTGACCTTTCGGTTCTAAGAAAACTCGAGAAAAATAAGAAAAATAGAGCAAATTGAGGAAAAGTGCAAAAAGGTGGCAGAGTGCCCAAAACAACTCGCCGAGCTATCAGGCTGAAGTTGTGCCTAGGGCATTGGAGGTGGCGAAGTCAAATAAAGCAAGCAACCTGGTTGCTCGGCGGGGTACCAAAGTGGCTCGGATGGAATGCAGCTCGGGTGAGCT
The DNA here is from genome assembly GCA_018340775.1 of Taxus wallichiana var. yunnanensis. NCBI lineage: Eukaryota > Viridiplantae > Streptophyta > Pinopsida > Cupressales > Taxaceae > Taxus > Taxus wallichiana. The sequence continues at coordinate 719,214,331 of CM031238.1, forward strand.
ATGTCATGTCGGCGAAGAGCTTCGGCACATAGAATAGGGACGGCTCGAGTGGGTGTCGGTGCAATCACATCGATGAGGTAGAAGCGGCATCGAGGAGAAGATGAGGCTGCAGGCGAGTAGCTCACCGAGTTGGACGATGTCGGGTCCCGAGGATCGGAGAACAAGACACATGAGACATGGTGGGGCGAGTAGGTGTTGCGATGCATGTGGGTTCCGCAACCCGCATGCATCGACGAATGGCTCGGGGTCAAATCTTGAGGTCAACGCAGAGCGTGGAGTGGCGAGTTGTCGGGTTTAGAGTCGGGAAAGCATGTAAGACGAACACCTCGATAGGTCGACGTGTTGGGTGTCGGTCGAACCCAAACCCGACTAACATGCATCGAGGTCAGCGAACCCGACATACATGAGACAAAGTGCGAGCAAGGTGGAGTCGAAAGTGGGAAAACATTAGCATGGTACATGGTACGCAGCAAAGTCGGTGCAAATGCAAGGTGGAATCCACCCCACAATGCAAACGGTTTGATGGCGAGTTGTGCGGTGAGTCAAATGGCGAGTTGTCGCATCAAATGGCAAGCGACCAACATTCAATGCAAATGGCAAGTTGGTGGCGAGTTGGTGGGGAGTTGGTAGGAGATGACCCAAATAGTGATCTATATTAAAGCGTGATAACTTCCTCCATACTCCACTAATCTTCACAAAATTATAGTTGATGGAAAGGTCATTCAGAGCCCTATGACATGGAATCATTAAAATTTGGAGGTTGGTGGGTTAGGTGAAATAAAAATGAGGAAGTTCAGGACAAAAATGGCCATACCAGTACCAAAAATGGAGTAAATGAAGGCATGGAGGCCCATTTCTTCTCCCACAAGCCAGATTACAATGGGGTATGGGTTTTGCAGGTCACTCCATCCCTTTTGCAGGTGCAATGATGATTTTGGAGGGTGGTTGAAGCAATATTTCGAGTTTCTCTCCTCTCTCTCATCCATTCTTCTTATATATTGTAAAGTCGGGCATTTTTAAAGAGTTGGACTTTTTTGGTGTGTCACGCCCTCCCTTCTTCTTTGTGAGGTAATTTGTGGAGCTTCAAGCCTCTGCGTTTTTGGGCTCTGTAATGGTGAATCTTGCCTCTCCCCTTTGTAATGATGTATTGTGCAAACTATTGGAGCAATAAAAATCAATGTTTGTGATTATCTCTCTATCCTTGCATTGTCTTTTGTTGTCTCTTGTCTTTCTTCATGCTTTTAGGTGTCTTGTGCATTCTATTGTTCTCATTGCATGCTTAGATGTGGTTGTGCTTAATGAAAATGGTGTATTGTGTGTATCTTGGTCTGTGATGCTTGTCCATCCTCTCCACTCTCACCTTTCTCCGTTTTCAGGCATTAAGGATTGTCCAACACCCCTTTTCTTGGTGCTATCACCACCCTTAGTGTAGGATTTTCTTTCTTTCATGCGATCTCCCTGTCTCCTGGCATTACTAGGATAGGATTAGTTAGGTGTTTTCTTGCATTTAGGAGTAGTTGTATCATAGGATTAGGAAGAGCAAGCTGGCCTTCTCCGAAGAGTTGTCTCGATTGCAAGGTCCCACACTTTGAGACAACTCCATGTTTCCCAATCACACCGGTGGTTCATGCACACACACACATGACAAATGGAGGGTGTTGTGAATCGGTGATAACAATAAACAAGGGAAGGCATTGCTTTTTTTTTTAAGTGTATTCATTGTTTTTTTGTTTTCTATTTGGATTAGAATGGAGGGAATGAGATAAACAAGGGATGACATTTCATCGCTTGTTTTTTTAATTTCTAAGTGTATTCATTGTTGTTTGTTTTCTAAATTTCCAAATGAAAAATAGGTTAAACAAGGGCATTTTCCATTTGTGCATTGCTGGAGTTTTTTTTTTTCAAATGCAAGCATGGTTAAAATTAAAAAACTTAAACAAGGATGTTGTTTTTATTTTTTTAATTCTAAATTCAAAGTGTGTTAAAAATTTATAATATATAATTATAGTATTTTATTTTTTAATTATTGCAGCCCTAAAATGAGTTCGATACGGTGATTATGAAGTTGAATGTGAGGTGGAAATGGGTAATGAGATAGGTGTGCAAGGAGAAAGAAGAACAAAAACACCTAATAGTTCACATGGGAGTGTTGACAAGTTTAGTTGCCCCTCCACAATGTTGAACAAGTATGCTAGAGGACCTTTTAAAAAGAAAAACCTTCAAACAATTTGGTCAAATTATTGAGGGTCCTCGATCAATCAAACATTTCAAAGTAGGACTAAAACATGGAAGTGCAACATATGCTCATTCTCTTGATCGGGTAGCATTACTAGGTTGAATGCACATTTATGCACATCCCAATGAAAGGTATAGGAATATGTGGACGTTATCACTTGAAGAGAGGGCAAAAATGTTAAGGCTATATAATGGAGATATGATAAAAATAGTTCCAAAGTTTGTGTGTTGGCTAGATTTTATGCACAACATAAAACCTAGGCAATCATGAGATAAATCTCCCTCATTTAACGGTGAGGCTCCCGTGTAAGATGTTTATCAATTTGGTAAGGGTGAATCCTAATAACTATTTTTGGGGTTTTACTTTAATTCCCACAGCTCGTGAACCACAATTGGGCAATTTTGCAGCAAGTAAGCAGCTGTTTTGGAATATTTTGCAGAAAGGGGAAATAATAGAAGGAAAGAAGAAAGGAGGATGTGCTGAATCAACCAATAGTTATCAGAGTTGGTCTCATCCACACAAATTAAATAAACAGATAGATCTCACAATAATCGCAAGTAAAGGAAATGAATAACTTCTAACCTAAATCTTAGATAACACAAAGTTTATCTAAAAATTAAAATAGAAGAAAGAAGCAAAGCACCGTAGACAAAAAGTTCGTCGGAAATCCACCTTTTATTTTATTCCCCAACTTTCACAGAAATAACAACACAAATTTTGAAGACTCAAGAATGCTCTAGCAAAATTGTGATCCTTTAACCCGTATGCTCTTCCTCCATTTATAGTGCATAGAGGGCAATTACAAATAGGAAGCTTTCAATGAATTGCCACATGTGGAAGCCGTAAAGGAAAAAAGTTGGCAGTATTTCCCTAGAATTCCTCTTTGCATGACATGCATGCCTTACAACTGAAAATAGAACCTTCTATTTTGCATGACTACCACCTATTTCCAAGTAATTGACTTCTTCCAGTAACTTGAAGTAACGGCTTTTAAAGCCAATTACCTAAGTTTTACAATTTTAATTGATTACTCAATTACTTTGTCGGAGAAAATAAGAGAAAGAAGAAGAAAGAAAAGAAGAAATTAGAAGAAAGTTGCAACACTCCCAGTCTTGTTCTTCTTCCATACTTTGCATGTTGATCCAACCTGTATTGCACTTCCACCTCATGAATGATTTGGATGATATTTCTGCCTCAAACCTAAGATGCTTTTTTCTCCTGCATGCGGTTGACTCTTCGCCTTCGATTCTCACCAAGTTGGATCTGGAAGCAGCTGACTGTGATTTTGCTTGCGGGTGTTGCCTCTGACCTATCTTCCCCTTTTATCCCTGAAGCTTTTGCAATTCTTCTCCAGTACATGCACTAGTAAAATGCTTTCTGTAAACAATTCAGACAAAACTCATCACCTTTTATTTTTAATTGCATATGAGCAATTTTGAATTCTGGAAAGCACTCCACGTGAAGGCAAATATAAATAAATTCAATGAAAGCTTCAACTGGAAGATTGGGAGCACATGCATGTTCTCTTGAAGGGATTTTGCATGCAATGACTTCCTCCCTAACTTTGGCACCAACCCTTGCTAAAAATAATTAAAAGAAATCAGCTTTTAGGCATGAAGTTATGCGTAAGGTCGCACTTTTTGGCTAGGAATTGTGGAAAAAACATGAGGGCAAGGAAGTGGGAATTTTCAACCTTCCAGGCAGCCCCAAAATTTCCACTTTTCACTTGGGTGAATTAACTTGCTTTTGTGTGAAAAACATGAGGGCAAGGAAGTGGAAAAATTCACCCTTCCAGGAAGCCCCAAAATTCCCACTTTTCACTTAAGTGATTTAACTTGCTTTTGTGTGAAAAACATGAGGGCAAGGAAGTGGAAAATTCACCCTTCCAGGCAGCCCCAAAATTCCCACTTTTCACTTAAGTGATTTAACTTGCTTTTGTGGAAAAAACATGAGGGCAAGGAAGTGGAAATATTCACCCTTCCAGGCAGCCCCAAAATTCCCACTTTTCACTTAAGTGATTTAACTTATATATTGTGCGTGGAAATTCAAGTGAAAGGCATCTTAGAATAATTACGACTGACACTAGGAATTGCTCTTATGTTTTGCGTGGAAAATAGAAAGTGCCGGCAGCTTGCACTTTTACGTTTTGGTGTAAGAAGCATTTCTTTCCATTTTGGATTTTGGTGAAGAAAACACAAGCATAGAATAAAATTTCCATTTTTGGAAAGGGTTTGGGAAGATGTAACATTTAAAGCTTGCAAGTGCCATATCTTTCACTCCGTGGCTCCGTTTTAGGTGCCGTTTTTTCTAAAAGTGCATATTTTCTCGAGCTCTACACATTGGTGGCAGTATTTTTCTTATTTTCATACAATCTGTTATTACACCTTTTGGACCAAGCAACCTCTTGCAATCTCCTGAAGGAATCCTGAGCTCTGGTCACCTTTAGACAGATTAATTAGCAATTAAAAACACTGGATAGCTTTTCAAAACCCTAGGCCCGGGAAAAGGTCTGGCAGGAAGAATGAATAGGCTATGGGGATCACGGACGGAAAACGGAGAAAGACAAAAAGAAATAAAAACAAAACCCGAAAGAAGTTGGGCAATTGCTCAAAAAATTTCTCCAATTAGCTAATCTGCAAAAATTCTTCCCCCCGGGTGAATGTTCTGTGGTAATAATGATGGGGTGAAGTGCTTTATATAACCTAAATCCTCCAATTTTAGCTCAATCTATTTTTAAAAGAACTTTATTTATTTAATAAAAATAAATAAAACGCTTGCAGACAAGGTCTGGCGAAGGAATTGAGTGAGCTTCAAAGCATGTGGGTACTTGGCGAATTTGGCTTTTATGACTCTCTGGGGATACCTTAAAGCAATGCAAGCAACTGCAGGCAAAACAAAACACAAAACACGACCCGTTACTTGAAAAGAACGAAATTTTTAAAAGGGTGGTCCTAGATTTCAAGGTGAAATCTTGTGGACACCATTGTGTCCATTGTGTTAGTGGCACACCTTCTAGTTCTCACTCTTTGAGAACTAATCTGGTTTCTCAAATATCTGCAGTGCAACATCTTATGACGTGGATCAAGTGGATGCTTTTGTAGTGGGGGAAGAGGATGGTCGTGACCTCCAATCCGATTGTGCACATGTATGATACAAAGGCTAGGGAAGAGGTTGATGATGCCATTGGAAAATTCTTTTTCCACGGCATCCCATTTCATGTTGCTCGCTCTCCTTATTACAAGGAGGCTATGGCTAAGGTAGCCAAAGCAAGTGTAAGTTATGTGCCCCTAGGAGACACGAAGTTGAGGACCACAATCTTGGATAGGAACTATTCCAAGGTTAACTTACTAATGGAGGAAATGAGATGCACATGGGTCTCTCACGGTTGTAACATCATCATGGATGGGTGGACGGATATTAGACACCACCCACTCATAAATATCATTGTTTCATGTAGAGGGGATCCTTACTTTTTAAGATAGTTGATTGTTCACGAAAAAAGAAGGATGCAGAGTTCCAATTCATCATTTTGCGAAATGCCATTGAGGAAGTTAGCCCCGCCAACATTGTGCGAGTTGTCACATATGCAGCTTACATGTGCAGGCAGCAGGTAAGCTTGTTGAGGCTCATTACTCGCATATATTTTGATCCCATGTTATGTGCATGCCATAAACAATGCACTAAAAGACATAGGAAAAATTGATTGGGTCAAAAATGTAGTGTTTGATGCTAGAGATGTGCAGATGTTCATTCGCAACTATCATACGTCATTGGCACTCTTCCATAGCTTTTCGAGGAAGGAATTCTCAAACCAACGGACACACGTTTTGCATCATGCTTTATTTTGCTGGATATCATGGTTGGGTTGCAAGAGTCATTACATTGTATGGTCATGACATCAGAGTGTTCTAGGTGGGATGGGTCCAAGACAGAGCGAGGGAAGAAGGTGAAAGCAATTGTGGTGAAAGAAACATTTTGGACAAATGTGAGATATATCACATCCATAGTATCTCCGGTTTTCAATGTGATATAATATGGGGATTCCGAGAGTCCTAACCTTGGTGAGATATATGAATGTATTGATAGTATGCTAGGCTAGATGAAGGTTGTTATTCGGGCAAAGAGACCCCACCTTGGAGTTTTACCATCACCATATCAACCCATCATTGAGCGGAGATGGGAGAAGTTGAACACCCCTTTACACATGGTTGCATATGCACTAAATCCGAAGTGGTATACCGAGAGGCCGACAAATTTGTCCTCAGTAGATGATGAGGAGGTGAGGAAGGGTTTCTGGAAAGCCCTAAAAATGTATAATGTAGAGGATGGTTCACGAGTCGAACCAATTGGCTCAAGTTTACTTATCTCGGAAGGCTACAAAAATCGCAAAGATAAACATGAACACATCGGGCACAAGAGAATCCAATTGGTGGAAATTGTATGGACTTGCAGGATTTCTATGTACACTTGTTATTTGTCTTCTTTCTCGTGTTTCTAGTTCCTCCGCTTCTCGAAAGGAACTAGTCAACATATGGGTGGATCCACCCTCTTAAGAGGAAGACACTTACCTCTAAGAGAACAAAGAAACTTGTTGATGTACATAATTCTCTTGCGTCTCATGGATCACAAGACACCTACGCATACAAGAAGATCCTAGCATTACGGTGGGAGGTGGATCCCAGTATTCACGGCAGATTGACGAAGATCAGAATAATGAGGATTTTTGATATCTCCTTTACAGATGTAGATGATGTTGATACAAATACTTCTAGCAAAGAGGAGCGGTTCACAAGTGTTCCTTCAGAGGACTCTGATAGTGATTATTGAGTTGCCATTTTGGTTATGTAATATCATATATGTACTTTTGAGTCATGACTATGAGTCTAAGACATAATATTTCATAACATATGTAGTTTTACTCTTCTCATGTTGATTATTGAAGACTTGTTTTTTATTTTGGGCCTTGGTTGATGTGATGAATAATTGGATTAATAATTAATGGTTTCAATCTTCAAATTTTCAGTTTTAAGTCTTAGTTTATTGAATTATTCATGTTATATTTGTAAAATTAATAAATTATACATTTTTATCAGTCATCCTCTTGTCGTCCCCCGTCATCCCTGAAATGTGAAAAAAATTGCCATCCTAGAAACCCCGTCCCTACGTCTTGTTGTCCCGCCGTCTTATGCAACTATGACGTAAAGCACTTAATAAGGATTTTGTGGCTATTTCTCTACCCCTAATTATGATTTCTGTGCAGATGTTTGATTTGTCTACAATGTTAAAATACTTCTCTCATATGGTTATGAATGCTGGCTACAAGTAGATTAAATTGGGTAATTCTTTCGTGTTTTCATCCTTGTGGGAAAGCATTACATCACATTTTTTGGCTTAGTGCAAGATTTACTTGTGCATTTATCACTTTTCTCGCACTCTTTTCAACCCAAGCAATTTTAGATGGCGTTAAAATGGGGGATCTAGCCTGATCTAGAGGTTGTTTTGGCCTAAAACTGCCAGGACTTACCATTGTGACACTTTGACTATGAGTACTTATTGTGTCATTACAGTTGGGGAATTTAAAAGTGTCAACAATTTTTGGCATGTCCCGGTGGGGTTTTAAGGTTTAAAATCTTTTAGTTTGAAAGATTCAATCCACTATATGCTAATTTTTTTATTACTGGGATATTCATAACAATCTGCAGTCTTAAATCATAAATCCCGTCATAAAGGAGATACATTACTTTGGAAATATGTTTTGAAAGAACATTATATTCGTTCACCTGGTGAATCTTCTTATCAACAAGCCAAGTGGCATATGAGAAGGATTCAGACAAGTTCCTAAAAAAACATAGTCGACAAGGTCGTGTTAGTTTTCTAAAGCTATCCTAATGAAGAAGATATAGACCTGTTGTTAGATCTTCAACTTTAGTGCTTAGAACACACTGTTTTCCCCTTGGGCAAGGATTTCAGTCTATAACAGTCATGACAGATCAAAGAGCTGAACTTTTTGCTACCTGAAATTCTGGTAGCCCTTTAAATTTGTAGGAGTGGAATGACATCCCTGTGTTTTCATTAAAGGCACTTACCCTACTTTGTAGGAGAGAATTCCACTAACCCCATAGACCACAATCAAGATGTGGCTAACATGTGTTGTACACCATATTACAATACCCAATGTAGCAATCAAACTACTTGCGGCATATTTCTAAGTGTTTAGAGTAAATCACTTATAAGGAAATTGCAAAGAAAGCTGCAGATTAAGGGAAGGGAAGGGTTTCAAAGCAATCAGAGAAGCGTTTCAAAATAATTACGGAAGGGTTTCAGACATAACCATAGTGACCTAAGTCTCAGGGACGGTGGGATGGAGGGATGGGGTTTCCGGGATGGCAAAAAATTTCCCAAATTTTGGGACATAAGGGGGATGGCTATTAAAATAATATTTAAATATTTTAACTTTATTCAATTTACATATTTAAACCATGTTTAATGTGTTTTAGGAACTTTCAAGATTACAATTTAATGTTCTTGGTAAAAATAACGTCTTTTTAAAAGTAAAAACATCATAATTTTTTGAAAGACTTTAAAAACTAGGGGACATCCTCCAAGTCCCCAAGTCCCTGAAATGTTTGGGACATCACCAAAATCTAATGGAGGCGTCCTTGTGTAACATTGGACATAAAATAGAAGGGTTTCACATGCAAAATGAACACATATGGGTTTCATGCAGAATGCAAAGGGTTTTAGACAGGAATGTATGTTATTTTCAGGGAATATCTTGATTTTGTTGTATTAACACTAGACAACAATTGCAGAGAAGCTCAATTTTGCAGTAATGTGGACTAGGACATATACAAAGGGTCACCTAATAGAACACAAAAAGAGCCTATAGAATAGCAACAAAGCATGTCCCAATAACCTTGACCATGTAGGTATCTATTCGATTTTATAATATAGCAGTCCTAAGTATGGGACACAGTTAAAAGTAATTTGAAAATGTAGAAAAACTCCTATCGTCTTTGGAACACAAAGCAAATATCTATTTCAAACATCAAAAATATATTTTGCAATGGACAGTTTTCAATGGGGGAACAACTTTGTTGTCACCCAACACACCCAATTTCACTAAATGCAATGGGGACCCTCTTTTATCCTGAACAGATAAGCTCAATTTCTAGTCTTGGTTCACTTGGTTCTCTGATTTAAGTATAGGGTTCCACTTAATTAAATTAGATATCTCATACCTTAGTTTTAAAAATGCCCCCTTAGGTTTTATAAACCTAATTCTTAGGTCCCTTAAGTATTAGTTGTGATCCTTTTATTATTAATTAAGATTTGGACCCCGAAACTTTAAACTATAGAATAGGAGATCCTTATACGACATTTGTGGCCCTCTAGACATTAATGAGCCCAAGGTTCCATGCCTATCCTAAGTCTAATGAGGCCCCTTCATGCTCGTTTATATTTTAAAAGCAAGCCTTTTATATTAAAGATATGCAAGTGCTTTATCTCTTGATATTTTAATGTGACCCCCTTATGTGATTGAGCTCCAGACCCAACAAAATATCAAATGCAGCATATAAACTCATGGGCCTTAACTTACTCTCCATGATCCCTTTGTGGCTCGAGTGATTTGTGATATCGCCACGTGGCACATCTACAAACCGTAGATGCTTTACTTATTTGGGCGCTGTTTATTATGTATTTAATCGTGACCCTCTATGTGCAAGACACTTGGCGCACTCGAACACAATCAAAGATTTGGTGATCCCATGAGCTCCGTCAGCTTGTGAATGCAAAGACAAATTTGACATCCCTATGACCATCATTAATACAAGGAAAGAGCTCAAACATTGTGATTAACCCATGATCACACCATGTGGATGGTTGGGACCCTCTATGAACGCAAAGAAAAATTTGAAGGGCACATGAAGTCATAAGACGGGCATGTTGACATCACGGTGATCAATGAAAACAAAATACTCAGGAGCCCATCACAAAGCTCATATTGCAACAAAAGGGGACTTGTTGGAAAGCTATTCAAGAGCTCTTTCCAATGATGCGGGTCATAGACCATTCATTGGCACATGTTAAGAGCAACAAGAGTTCAAAGATCCCAAGAGACGTTTTGTTACACAGGAGACAAAGTTTGAACTTGGGGCTACTGCCTTGGGCCAAAAACTCATTAAATGATCAAGACACTTTACACAATGTTTTGGTTCCATTTTAGAACTCTAATTATTGATCTTGAGTTCATTATTGAGCTTGAATTTCTATTTAAGGGGAAATTGGACACGTGTAATTGATAAGGTAGAGATAATATTAGATTAGGAATGATAAATTGGGCACTGGTAACTGTAGCAATTATTATTTCCTGCTAAAATTAAATAAGCATGAGACTGCAAAGGCACGTAGTGACCCATAAAGACTCTTATATGTAATTTTTATTGCGATTATTTTTGATGGAAAGAATTTGGGAGACTTTGCATGCAAAGAATCTCTGTGGATGTTTTGCGAGTTTGTCATTCTTTCTCACTCTTTCCACCGATTCAGATTAATGCTGCGTGCTTCTTGAGTTTTATGTGATCACTGAATGAGATTTGTGTGCTTCATGATTTGGTTAGAACGAGACTTTGCTAGTCTGATCCTTTTTAATGGTTAATCTATGATCTTTGATTTCTGTAGATGGATGTGCAATTGCTATTTTCTGCTGTGTGGATTTGATTTGTTTTATAAAATTATTGTGGATGAATGTTTTGTTGCTATTCACTATGTTTAATTTGTCTTGCAAAGAGATGCCATTGAAATGTGCTCATAGAATTTTGATCCTTAGACTCTTGCACCACATTTTAATCAAATTTGAGTTAATGCTGGATTTGGTTGATGTTGGTTATTTTGAAGTGATTCTCAAAAGTATTTGCTCAAGTGAAAGGTCACAAAGCTGAAATCTGAAACCTTCTTTTCTGTCCTATCCTTCCCTCTCTTTTAAAGTTCTTTTTATGATGATTTGACACTTGTAAATATACCATTCCGAATATCCATTTTTGGATGAGTATTGAAATTTGAAGACACTACACAAATTTCCATTGATAGGTTGTGGGTCACACACTGTTATTCCACCATTTGGTTATTGTAAAACCTCACAACTTCATCCTTTGGACAACATCCAGCTCAGTCCTAAAACTAGAGGGTGGAAACCCATACTCTATTGGGTGAAATAAAAACTACATCAACAGTTTTTTTTTGGCACTAGTAGAGGGCATCCTAGTGATCAATTTTCATTCAATGTGTGTTTTCATTCCAATTTTTGTCAAATATGTCAAAAATCTGTAAAAATTAGAAAATCTAGCAAAAGAAAAAAAAAAGAGAAAGCATGTCTTGGCTTGGTGAAACTTCCTTAGCCATCCTTGGTATTCAACATGATCTCCCTACAAAAGCTTCCAAGTTTCTTGTCAAGTTTTAAATTGATAGAACTTGATGCAAACGTGGTTAGGGTTCCCAAATGAAGGGATTGCTTAGACCACACAACCCTTTTCAAAGTAGATCTCACTGAAGCAAGACCTCAAGCACATCTCTTAAAAAGAAACAATGAAAATTTCTTTTATTAACATAAGCAAAGAGGTTACATATCATGCATATCACCATTACACTCCAATTGCAATCTATAACAAGACTCAACAAGAATTCTACTAAGATCCTAAAGCTAACTTAAGCTTGCAGACTCTGCTAAGATTCTTTAGAACCACACTTAGCTCACACCCTCAAGGACTCCAAAATCAAACGTTCAAGATCCATAACATCTAAGATTATATAGATTAGATAGATGCCTTTACAAGATTACAGATCCCTTCTACTAATAGAATTCATGGTTACTCAAGTGGGAGAGTAAAGATACCAATGCGGGTAAAGATACCATAAATGAATATTCTCTTAGGTGTCCTGGTTTTGTCATTGATTTACACAGGAATGTTCCCCTTCGTTGGATCAAGCTTAAAACCAAATGGTTCTTTTGATCCCTGGTTGTGAAGGATGGATCAAGGCCCCGTGTGCCTTCTACAACTGCATTGATGTTGACAGATGCTCTAGGCGTAGTTATAATTATTTGAATGGCTAAAAGATCTTATAGAGATGCATGACTTGGCGGCTTCATTTGGTGTGTAATGGTGTGAAATCGAAATTTGTGGATTAAGAATTGCATTAGCGGCTTGGTATCTTATGGGCAAGTGTTTTGTGGCAAGACTTAATGGTTGCAACTTGGGATAAGCTTACGCAGATAAGTCTAGTATTCCACGGGTTGGTTAGTGTTACACGGCCGGGTAAGCTTGCACCACATTCTTAGTTTTGCATAGCTTTGAACAAGCTTTCATGGCTTCCACAAAATAATTGAGGCAAAGGAGTTTTGTGCAGCTTGCTTAAGAGTGGCACCACATTGCACAAATCTTTATTTTTTACTCTAAGATGTTTTTGGGTAACATAGGATTGCTTATGAATGTGGATGCTTCTACATCATACACATCGGGCAAGAAGAAACTTGAGCCCCTGCTCAATGGTATTCTAAAGGTTGAAATGGAATGACAAGTCTTGTGTTCTCCTTCTCTCGTAAGCCAATATGCATCTTCGACTGCTCAGCCTCTCCATTTTACTAGAAATTCCTTTGCTCCTTTTTCATGTTTTTTGTGACATGGTCTTCCACAATGCATTCAATTTTTGCACTTCTATTTTGGTAGTTTGTGTCTCCAATCTACTTCTATCTATGTGACTCTCTTCTCCACTTGACTGCCCCTCATAATACAAGTATATATTGCTATGTTGAAGATAGGTGAAATCTTTATCCCTTCTAACAGCTCCAATTGATATGGGTTCTCCGCAAATTTCCATAAGACTCTGCATGGTCCAATCTTCTTCCACTTGAGTTTATCATATGTTCCTCATGGGAACCTCTCTTTGCGTAAGTGCACAAGAACCAAATCTTTAACCTCAAACTCTAAGTGTCCTCTCACAAATCTACGCATTCCTTGTATTGTACATTGCTCTTCTCCAACTATTTGCACACTTGCTCATGCACTTCCTTAATGTATTGTGTGAAGTCTTTGCTTTCACACTTTTTGCCCTCTTCTTTCAATAACTCCCTCAGCTTCACAATTTCAAAATCTTATGTCAGACCTTGCAAAAAACTAACAAGGGATAAGGATAACACCTTCAAGGCCCAAACCACTTCAAATCAAGCACCACCTAGTGCCCAAGTAACACCTGCAGCTACAAAACAAGGAGCATCTCCTAAAAATCTCGAGGTAAAACTTCCCAGAATAGAACTAAAGCAGTCAAACAAACTCCTAATAGAACTTGGCCCGCAAAGATCTTGGGATTTACTATACTTGCTACATTCATTGATTATATCTTGTTCATACAAGGGCATAAAATCTGAGGAGGGAAGGGACTAGATATTGCTCGCAACAAAAGCTACAATCAGTTGGACCATTCTACATTGTTGAACAAATGAAGAAGGTCCAGGCAAATATCACACTACAATATGCTTCTCAAACCTAGACAATTAGACTTGCTGCAAGAAATACTGAAACAAGTTAACACATATTAAAGGACAACCCAAAGCAAAGAAGGCTGATCTTGAAGAGAAGACACAAACTAAACAATCAAATGTGTGTCAAGTAAACAGTTCAAAGGTAAGTGAAAACAAACCTCCTCCCGGTAACCTTAATTGTATGATCAATTTTGGGGCTAGTAGCACCATAATGCCCAAGAAAATTGTTGATGCCTTTATAATCAATTGTATTACATCTGAGAAAGGTGTTAACCAGCTTGTTGGGACCCCCAGTTAAAATAATTGGGGTGATTAAGGATTTTTTCCACACCCTTCATACTTGTGCAAGTATTAGTGTGCCTCTGTAGATGGTTCTGATAGACTTGCCAGCCATGTTTGGGATATGTCTATTAACAGACTTTACAACTAAGATAGATGGATACTTGTCTCTGGGGTGGTCTCACATGAGAGTGAGGACAGGCAGGGAGCTGAAGTTGAAATTACTGCATAACCAATTGTAGCTTATAATGTGGAGCCTTATGAGGTGTTAGAAAAGCAGGCCAATTGTATCGCCTTGATGAAGGAAGACTTAGAGCTTTCCCAGCCAAGAAACAAATGAAGACCCAAAGGATTGGATTAATGCCCAGGTAGATCAATGGGAATAGATGTCCACGGTGACTTTGAAGAAACTGAGATGGGTAGATACAGCATTTATGATTAAAAATTTCAGTCTCCCAAGGTTCTTAAAGAGGATGATGAACTGAGAAGAATGTGGAGCTTGTGTTTTGATGGTGCTAACTGCTAAGTGTAAAAATGGAGTTGGCATTGGCGTTGCTTTTTTTTCCCAACGAAGGTAAATCCTCTACTCATACCAGTTGCAATTTAACTGCACAAACATTGTTACTGAATACAAGGCCCTTGTTTTTGGTCTCTAGTCAGCCGAAAAGAAAGGGTTTAATTTTCTGCAGATATTTGGAGACACCAAAGCAACACAAAGAAAAATCTAGATAGATCTTAGAAACATAGAATATGGACTTTCTAGAAAGCTTTGATGTTGTAAATCTGCAAGCAATCCTAGACAAAGAAATACAGAGGCAGAGCACATGGTAGTGGTGGTGTCACATTTTGATCCTTCCAAGGGTCTCTTTGAAGGAAAAGCATGTTAAGCTCATAATCCAGCCTGCAGTTCCAGGCAATGCCATGCATTGGAGTTTTATTTTATAACAAGGAGCAGATTGTGAGGTTTATTCAGCAGGGGGCTGAATTTTATAATGAATTAAAATCATGGTTAGAAAAAGCCTATGATGATCAGATCATTCAGCTGAAAACAAACAAGATTTTGAAAGGGTTAATGACCCTAGAAAGCATGTTTGGTGTTGATAAAAGTGTAAAAATCTTGGATAGGCGCAAGATCTGATGCATAGATGCAATCTTGAAACTTGCACCCACTTTGCATGCATACCTGTAAACCATTCGAGACAATGAAAAGACACATATATGTTTCTGATATAATATATATTCAAGACAATGAAAAGACACATATGTTTTTGATATAATATATATTTCTTTTTAATAAAGCTCAGATTTGCAGGAGGCCAGTGGCCCTCCTCACTGTATGGATACAATACCAATGCAATCAAGGATCAGTAAATCTAACCTTCATGGCCTAAAATGCTTCCTGAATGGAGATAAACTAATGTTTTCTATTAAAATCATAGTCTGACCATCTAGCTTCAGCTGATCAATGTGCAACTCCTCATGTAGCAACAACTCTTAACCACCTAGCTTTCAAGAGTGATAATAACAAATGATGGAACTCACTTCGCCAAACCCTAGAAATCCTGTCTGTATAGAAAGCTCATGCACAAGACAAAGCCTTCAATGGAGGTGATGCCAATTGTTAGCTTTGAGAGTTGCAACAGAATATGTGAGAAAATAAAATTTCCAGCAAATAATCCATCAGAGATTAATGCAGAAAAATAAAACACAATATAAGATAGACACCAAAGATATGTCAAGTCATAAAGATGAAGACAATGTTTATTTTATTGCCATTTTATGTACAACACTGGATTACAGTATATAATATAGCATTCCATGCATATGTTTCCTACACCATATGCTACCCACCTACCCATGTGCATATCCAATTAGATAGGCATCCCAACTACCTACCTTCCCATGTGAATTTCCAATGAGATAGACATGCCAACCAGGCATCCACCCACATACAATCTGTGAGAACATTAGGTGCGTATGGATACATCTACCACATGCTGCCTCATTATGCATTAGCTGGAAAAGAAAGTGGGACAATTTCCAACACATAAAATACACTCATTGATACTAGCAGAAAACTTCCTCAAATTTCTCTCATCCCAAGTTCCTCACTAATCCTCAGGCATTATAAATGTTTTCTATAGTATCATCAATACTGCTGATGTGGCACTAGTTGGAACAATAAAAAATTAATGTTTTGAAGTAAGGATAATTGTAGTTGTTAATTGAAATTTAATGTGTCTGATGTGGCACTGATTCGCACAATCAACAATTAATGCATATTTGATGCAATGATTATGCCATGACAGTGAGGAAAGATAAAATAGCTGCCTCCTTTCTAATCCACGCTCTGCCCAATGAGCGAAGACTAATTTGGTTTGGATGGACCAGGAACTAGCTAGACTAGGAATAGAAGCAAACAAGGCTCAATTCAAGCTGAATAAGGTTGTGAGCATCATCCAAATGCTTCAGTAATAAGAGCAATTCAAGAGCAGCTGGTTTGTTTTATCATCCTGGATGAGACACACAAAGAAGGCCCTTTAAAGCCCTCTTTCTCAAAATGTTCAAGGAAGGAGATTTTTTCGTGGTTGCAAAGCACAAAAACACAATCACTTTTGGCCATCTTCCTTAGTCCATATGGCCTTCCAAACTTCACTTTAGTCTTTTGCTAACTTAGTATAGTGATCCTTGACAGACTAAAGACCATCATTTTAGCTGATCCAACTCTAAGATTCAGCAGCTGGACATATGGGGTGATTTTTTTGAATTTCTCTATTTTCTTGTGCATATTCTGTCTCATGCAATTAGAAGTTTCCCCAATCCTCACCTTTCTCCATCTTGACGTATTTCAGAGTTGATTTCTAAGTGTTCATCTAGATTTAGCTCAAGTGTTTTAGATAATATATAATAATGCCCTCCTTTAAAAGTATATGAGCTTGTATCACCTTTAGAATATCTCATAGGCAGTTGTTGAAGTTTCTAGTTTTGTTTCTTTTATCTATATATATATATATATGCTTGCATGTTTTTCAATAAAATAAAATAAAATCTTGTTTCTTGAAGATGATTTTTTTTTCATCTACAATTGTCTTCAAATAAGACACCATTTCTTAGGCTTATTTTGATGGACAGAATTGTTTATTGCTAGCAGATAGTCCAGATGCATAAAACTTGGTTATCATTTGTGGAGCTCACAAACAAACTAGCAAGAGCTGAAGTGCCTTCCAGCTGATAGAGATATATCTGGTCTCTGTGGTTACTGAAGTCACTTCAGCGAATAGAGTGGATGTTTGGAAATGACTTAGGTCCTCTCACATCAGATTTTCTTAAATTATCAGGTTTCAGGTGAAACAAGCCAATTACATAAAACTATGTAAGCCAATTCTGAATCAATTAACAGTGAAATGGGACAGCATTTTTATGTGGCCCAATGAAAAGGTGAGAGTGTTCTGTCAACAAATACAAAGTTTTTTTGTACTTTCTTTTCACTCTCCCTTTTCACTTAAGGAAATGAGTGAAAGGATTTTTAAATTAATAGTCACATAACCAAATCAGAATGTTTTGATTGGTTCTGTTTTATGCTTGAGTCAAATATCTGAAATATCTCAAAAGAAAATATCATTTCTTACCATTTTATGGGTTTGTTGCTTCACTAGTTGCTTGTATAACCACAGGAATGTGTTTGCTCTCTGTTTTGGATGGTAGACGACTAGCAAAGTATGAAGGGTATTCATTTGTAAAAAACACTCAACTTCCTATATTTTAGTAATATTGCCCCTACTTAGTTTCCATTGGTAGTAGTGAAGTTGATTTCTATTCTTGCAATGGTTGAAGACAATTAGTTTTCATGCAAATGGTTACAGCATACCCCAATGGCCACCAAAAACTTTCAAATGTCATCCTCACAATTTTTTTCTGAGTTTGCGACAATGCGAAAGAAAGGGTGATATACTTGTCATTTTACAGATGTATAGCATTCTTTATCTTCATTTGTGTTTTATATTTTATCCAACTTAAAGATCTGCAGGGGTAATTTTTATTAACCTCAAATTCTCAATTTCTAAAATTAGGGATGATATAGCACCTCTTAGGATGCTGTCAACTTGGTGGTCTTTGTCGTATAGGTAACTAGTACCACTTTTTGCATTGTGCAGTGGTTGGGCTCTACCTTCCTGAGGAATTAAAGTTTCTCAGACCTGAATCTTGCTATTTCACTTAGCACAAGCCATTGGAAGAATTTAAAGAGGAAGACGTTAAGACATGTTGGAAAATACCTAATCGAGATGAGCTGTAACCTCGCTGGGACACACTGGATGATAACCAAAATCCTGGCCCAATTTAGGCATAATGGTTTCCTGTGCATACCAAAGTGCTATTATAATATAATAAACAGTATTCAATCTTTTGATCAAATTTAGCACATTGACAAGATGTGCCTTTTCAAATACCATTTTTTATATGTAAGATATGCAAATCAAGATCAAATTCTGTCTTCAACAACTCATAATAATTAATGGTAACTTGTTTGAACCTGGCATTTGGAACTCAACAATATAGTCGTCACATGATCTCATCACCAGCACTTTAGAAAGAAATATTCCACAAAATTGTAATTTGAAAGGAATCCTCTCTATTAGAAAGCATACTGAAGTATTTTTTGTTCTTTTTAAAAAATGCATCATATATTACTTCACGGAACAGATAATTACATCAATCTAACAACATGCATACAAGAAAAGTCCTTCCTCAAACAGTCCAAAAAGATAACACAAGAGCGGCTTCCACAAGAGGCAAAGACTCTGCATCATTGTGAATTTACCTTTAATTTTAACCAACAAAGCCGACTCCAGCTTGAAAAGTAGCCTTGTATATTGACTTCAATTGAAAACCAATTGCAATTGGCCAAAACATGGCCTATACAAGTTTGCTGCTTTTCTTAATCAGCCAAATGTCCCTGAGGAGAGGTATTCAATGAATAATCATTAGATTTGAGCTATCGTAATATATAGGTTATCTGCTTATGCTTTTATTAGCGTAGGTTGTTTATCTAGTGTGAGCTTGTTCCACAAATATAGGTGCTTATGGTTTTTGTGTGGCTATATAATCAGCCATTTTTCTTGTAATTTTTACAGCTTATAATCAATATAATATGGTATTAGAGCCAAGTTGTTGACTCGGTTGACTGAATTTGATATGCAAAGAGCAACATATATGTGTGTTAGTCATAGTGAGCAGTCAAAAGCGTACAAGTTACTAAATCTCTTTACGAACAAAATTGTTGTTCATAGAGATGTTTTCGATGAGAAGATAACTTTCTTTCTTTTTGGATAGTAGTAAAACTACAAATATCAATGTATGGGTAGTTGCTGTTGATAATTATGGACCAAGTTCTAGTTTGAAATTAAACAAGGGCTCAAAGCAAGAAGCATTAGAGGAGTTGAGTTCTAAGGGGGATTTGGTGAAGAACAAAGTGATCTCGATGTTCACTACTAGATTAGGAGGGCAACCAAAGTGGTATTATACCATGATGAAGGATGTTTGGGATGGTAAATTGCCATAGGCAATGGAAAATCGATATACAAGATTGGGAGAGCAAATGATGTAAGGGGGCGAGTAGGTAAATATGTCTCTTACTTTTATTGTTTCACAAGTATTTGAGCCTAGCACAATTGAGGAGGCCAAAGGAAAGCCTTATGGGAAGTTTCCAAAGGTGGAATTTGATGCCCAAACGAAAAATAAGTCTTGGTTGTAAATGGATTTATAAGGTCAATTTAATTCAAAGGGTTCTTTGAACATACAAAGCTCATCTTGTTGTGCCAAAGGGTATGCCACAAGTGGAAGGGGTTGACTATGAAGAAACATTTGCCTCTAATGTAAGTATGGAAACCTTTCAACTAATTATCTATATTTTTGCTCATTTTCGATGTAAGGAATATCAAACGGATGTTAAAATTGCCTTCTTGAATGGAGACTTGGAGGAGGAGGTTTGCATGGTTCATTCATGCAAGGGTTCCAAGTTAATGAGAGATTACATTTGGTTTGTCGGTTGGCTAAGTCTTTGTATGGACTTAAGAAGGCTCCTTGAGCTTGAGACTTTAAAATTGATCAGGAACTTAGAGATTACATATTCAAAAAAGCTATTTTGTACCCACGCTCTTTGTAAAAATCAGTGGTGATGACATAGTAATTCTAGTTATCTATGTCGATGATCTTGCCATCACTAAAAGCAAAGTGGCGATACTATACAACACGTGAAATTTGATCTTTGTTCAATTTTAAAATGACAAATCTAGCCCCGCTTTAATATTAATTAGGTGTAGAAATTTGCAATGTGATCATACATTTCTTGTATCACAAACTATGTATGTGAAATCACTTTGATAAAAACTTTGAATGATTGAATGTAATCCAACATCTACACCTATGGAAGTTGTGATAAACTCTCAACTAACACTAAGTCACCACCATCAATTAATTAGTGTATCGGCAATTGGTAGGTAGTTTGATTTATCTTACAACTACCCGACTGGACTTATGTTTTGTAGTAAGTTGTTTTTCTCAATTCATGCCCAAGCCACAAAAGGAACATTGGAAAGTTGCAAAATGATTCCTTCAATGTGTCAACGGGTCCTTCGACTTTGGCATTTTATATACGAGTTTTGTTGACTTCATGCTAGCAAGATATATTGATTTTGATCGAGATGGATCAATTGATATGAGAAAGTCCACAATAGGTTATGTTTTCACTCTTGGCTCAAAAGTAATTTTCGACAAAGCGAGCTCCAACATACAATTGTCTTATCTTCCATTGAAGTGGAATACAAGGCAGCCATCTGTGTAGGTTGTGGAGCAATGTCGTTATGAAGGATATTGGTTGATCTTTAACTTGACCAAACAACACCGACTACAAAATTATGTGACAACCAAAGTGTGTTCTCAAGATGGTGAATAACCCAATCTATCATGTAAGCATATTGAAGTTCATCATCATTTGTAATATCCCTTTCAAGGGCTGAAACTGAAAAAGAAGGAAACCACACAAACCCAAGTGAAGTAAAATCTGATTTTTATAACAGCAGCTGTAATATTCTTTAAAACCCTAGCAGCGAACTGTATAGGGACTCAAATGCACCATAAAACCATGCACAATAGCTTGAAATTACTTCTAAATAATTACTTCAACTATGACAACCAATATCCATCCAATTTGCAACAAATAAATGGAGAAAACCAGTGATGATACACTGCTGTAATTAAATTTGTGACAACAGCAGGGCAGCCTCACACAAGGGCTGAAAACAATAGATAAATTCCTCCAAAAATAGCCAAATTATGGATTCGCAGCCTTATAAATTATGGAGAATCAGAATATCAAATAATATATGAATTATGTGCCCTAGAAGGCACCGAACCACCACCAAACCCTAGTCGCTCCCCTAGGGAAGAGCTCCAAAAATCATGCAAAGCTTTTGTAATTCTTCTCCTTGATGTCCTTGATCCAAATCAACAAAGAGTCTTCAATAGAGATCTTCAATCCACCCAAAATGGAGAGTTTTCGTTCTCCACCAAGCCACAAGGAAGGTTTCCATCCTCCTTGGATGCCACACAAGAGGGTTTTTGTCCTCAAGTGGAAAGGTATTGAGCAACTTGCCCAACAAACCAATTGTAGATGTAAATGCACCAAAGATGATCTCCAAATGAGGCCATACAACCTCATTTATACCCCTTGCTTGGCGCCAAAGGCCAAATAGATGAGGACCAACCTCTTAAGCTTCACTTTATCTTTTAATTTGCCTTTTTAATTCCTCCAACCTAGCCGACCTGCCTCATAAAGGAAAAACACTAAAAGAAAACATTAAAACTAATAAAAGAAACTGAAATGAAGTGCAATTCCTTCCCTTGTTCACTTATTCTTCTTCGCCACGGGAAGGAAGTGGCAAGAAGTCTTCATTTGGCCTCAATTTGAAAAAGGGGACATTACATCATTACATTCACCAATTGGTTGATAATGAAGACATAATGACTAAACCACTTGGTAAAGAAGTTTCCCAAGTTTAGGAGTAAACTTGGGATGTTATGAGGAATATTCATGAAGGGTGGTATTAGAGTAATGAGCTAATAATGAGCTAAACAAAGTATGTAGTTGCTTTAGGTTTGTGATGTCTTTAATATATAGGTTAATGTCGGCTTATGCTTTTGTTAACGTAGGATGTTTAACCGGTGTGAGCTTATTCCATAGATATAGGAGCTTATAGTTTATGGTGTGGCTATATAATCAGCCACTTTGCTTGTAATGTTTATGGTGTGTAATCAATCTTATAATAATTATATTCATCTTAGAATCGAGGCCAAAAGGTCTTGGTAGAAGTACATCTCCAAAAACCATGATCAATGGTTTACTTTCTAACCACAAATCTCGCATAAAGAATTGACACCAACTTTGTGAAGCCTATTCCTTGATTGCCAAACCTTAGTGGAGAAATAAACATCCAAAACATTTGTGCCTCGAAAGAAGATCGGGATTGTCAAATATGAAATAAACCGATACCATTGTTTCCATGGATCTCTAAATTAAATGTGGAGCAAGATCAGATATGTGTCTCACTTCAACACATATATCATCATTTGTCACATAATTATAGAAAGATTTTCCATTTCCCAATCTCGATTCCTTCCATTAATTACCAGACCCCGTGAGCTGCATTTTGGAAAGACAACGACAGGATCATTTTATAGAATTCCTAATATGCAATTTGTAGGCTTTGTTTGAACTTTGCTATATTATTGTAAAAAGGCCTTCAAGCTAAATTCCAAGCATCCCAAGGTCCCTCAAATGCAAATGAATACATTCAGAAACAAGCTACCAATGATCCTTTGTTGTTTTGAATGGATCTGAACATAAAGCAAAAGCCTTAAAGCATCATCAACAATGTCAAAAACTAGAAGGGATCCTTGATTTGTGAATGTGATGGATTAGATTTAGTGATGAATATGACCGCTCCACTATTCATTTTCCAAAGAAGAACAAGATTCCTAAGTCCCCTTAATTTCTTGATGAATAAAAATCCCAAGATATCAAGGTTTACATTTTAGATTTTTCCCAAAAGAGAATTTTGAGCACTTTCTCTAACATTTTATAGGCAAACAATGAAGGCAAAAGGAAAGAGAAGTAGATGTACCGTGTTGGTAGGATTTTGTAATGTCCCCAAATGGACATATTTTTCCCTAAATGGATTTTAGGCAAACCCCAACCACTAAATGCAACTTGTAGACAAAATACCAATAAAGTATCATGCAGATCTGAATTAAACATGGGAAGTGCGACTAGGGTATGAAAGGAAACTCACAACAACCAGCACTTAAACTTTGATATTTCCACTCCAATCTGATCCTTCAATTTTATAAAGCCAAAATATGAAGAAAAATACAGATTTTGATGCACAAGAAGGCTGAAATTAATTTATTTTGAAACCCCAGTCTGCAGAAAATTATGGCAACTTCAAAAATTCATAACTCACTCAAAAATGCTCTAATTCACACTAATAAACTATGCATGATCGAGACTAAGAAAAATAGGGAGAATGCACTTGCGCAGGGATATCCAATGATGTTACCCATTCATACAACTAACCACCACCCCTTCCTAAATAACTAAAACACCAATTCGCCCTAGGGTTTTGGGCTGGAAATTGCAGCAAAACATATAGAAAAGAGTGGGAAATATAGCAACAAACTTCTCTTCCAAACCCTTGAAAAAATCTGCAACCTATATTCCTTCAACTACCGAAAAGATACTGAAAATTACGGCTAACTCAATGATGCTCAACGAAATCCCTTGTGTAGAGAATCCTCACTTGAACTAGAGGAAGGGTTTTCGTCCTTCTAAGGATCTTGGAGGGTTTTTGTCCTCGAGATACTATTGCCAAGCTACTGAGCTTCGTTACATAAAAATCAAAATTTATAAAATAAACAAGTGATGATCTCTCACAAGCAATTCAACTTGCTTTATAAAAGAACTTGGCCAAATAGCCACCCTCAACTTCAATCAGCTTTCACCTTCTTCATTTAATTCTTTTTTCATCTTGTACTTATCCTCCCATGGGTCACATGGTCACATTTTTCCCTAGTGGAAATAAAAACATAAAGTGATCCCTTTTTCTTTTTATAATTTTACTTTATTTTTCTCTTTAATTTTCTTTATCTTTTCTTTTTTTTTTATTTAGTCTATAATAAATTAATATAAGTGTTTTATAAGATTTCTTTCTCTTATGCACTTTATAATAATTTCTTATAACTAAAGTTCCCCTTTATTCATTCTTTTCCGTCGGGAAATGAAATGGGCTAAGGCTCTTCGATTGGGAAGGGGATATTACAGATATACCCTCTCAAGAGAATCATATACACAAAGTTGCATCAAAGGTATTACATAGTTTATATGGCAAAATTCATCCTCTAATTCAACATTTTCTCCGTGAGGAAAATAAATCTGAATATGCATCAATAAATATGACCTTATCTCACTCATTCCATACCTTTCAATGCCATCAATATGCTCCAAGTGTTCAAGATAGACATATGTTGAGCTTGCCCCCAACACTATTGTCTATGTGCTTGTTAAATGTATCTGAAAGCTGATCAAAGGTTGTTGGTTTGGAAATTACAGCAAGCTGCAATTTCACATAAGTGTCCATGGGAGGCTCCTCATGTGCAAGTTGTCTTTGACTTCTTCACTTTGGTGTGGATTTGATTTGTCTTTCTTCGTGGGTGTGGAATCCTTTGCATCATTTGACCACATATTTGCTCGATGCCACCGTAATGTCCCCAAATGGACATTTGAACCCAAATGGATTTAAGGCAAATCCCAAACCCCAAGTGATGATTATAGACAAGATATCAAATTTTATTATGCAGATCTGAATTTTATCTATAAATGGCGACTAGGGATAGTAATAAAAATGCAACAAATATGACCCAAACTCACTTAAACTTTCAACCAAATAATTCAACAATTTTTATAAAGACGGAATCATGAAGAAAATACCGAATTTGAGCTCCAAAACACGCTGGAATAATTTTATAAAATCTGCAAACAGGTTGCCCTCAGACACAGCTGAAAATGATATTTCCTTGACTCCAAAAATCCTGAAAATGAAGATTCTTATTTATAAAAATCAGATATAGGAGAAGTACAATCAAAGAATTGTAAAACAACCCTAAACAACCTAAATCAATTCCATAGGTGGTGGCTCAAGTGGAATAAGGGCATAGAAAAATGACAACAATTTTCTCTTCAAACCCTTGCCAAAAATCTGCAACTTATTTGCCTTCTACTACTAGAAAATACTAAAAATATACTGAAAATCCAATGATGCACAATGGAAACCCCAATGGTGGAGAATCCCCTTGAACTCTTGGAGGGTTTTGTCCTCAAGAGATTATCTCTAAGGGTTTTCGTCCTTAGAAATTTTTTTCAAAGCCCTCGCTCTGACAAATATCAGAAATTGATAAAATAAATTGATAAAATAACAAGTGATGATCTCTCACAAGCAATTCAACTTGCTTTTATAGAAGAACTTGGCCAAATAGCCACCCTCAACTTCCAATCAGCTTTCACCTTCTTCATTTAATTCTTTTTTTGTCTTGTACTTATCCCCACATGGGTCACATTTTTCCCTAGGGGAAATAAAAACATAAAGTGACCCCTTTTTCTTTTTATAATTTCACTTTATCTTTTTCTCTTTTATTTTTTATTTAGTCTATAATAAATTAATATAAGTGCTTTATAATATTTCTTTTTCTTATGCACTTTATAATAATTTATTATAACTAAAGTTCCCCTTTTATTCATTCCTTAGCCGTCAGAAATGAAATGGGATAAGGGTCTCAATTTGGGAAGGGGATATTACAAATTTTCTTAACAGTTGCAACTTTTAAAGTGTTGAGGCTGTGTGTTCATAGTGTTGTATAATAGGTATTTGAATTTATGGATTCCATTGCGTAAGAGCAAAATTGTAACCTTTCGGCAAGAGGGAGACCAAGCTTACTCCAAACTTGACAAAAAGAAATAGAAGTACATGTACCCTGCTGCTAGGATTTTCTAAACAGCTTAAAATTTTTAAAGTGTTGAGGTTGTGTGTTCACAGTGTTGTATAATAGATATTCAAATTTCTCGGATTCCATTACGTAAGAGCAGAATTGTAACCTTTATGGCGAGAGGGAGACCAAGGTTACTCCAAACTTGAATCTTCTTTCATATCTAGCTAAATCCACTTCCATTGATGAGCAATAAAAAGTTAACTATTGACTACCAAAAGAGATGCCCAACTAGCAGACATGTTTTGTCATTTGGTTTTACTATGCACAATTTTTCATTCTCTCTACCTAATCCACAATTTCTTTGATTGTAAAGTGAGATCTTATGTCTGCTTCCTTCATAATACTATCAAATTTCTCATATATCGAAGTTGATATCTTGATATGATGTAGTTTCTTATCAATCACTTCAATAGATTGTGGGTTTAGAAGAACTCATATTGCTCAATTTCAATTTATTCTACTTGTGAAAAGTTCTGTAAAGTCTCTGCATGCAAATAATTCTTAGTTTGTATCAGAAAAGCCTTTGGAAAAATACAAGTTACATAGCACTATTCATATTATCTTCGTCAGAGTATGATAATTTAGATTATTGTTCTTATGGATTGTTTGTTTTCTATCCACAAATTCTAAGTTATTTATCCTATTCTATGAGAACTAGCACAAATTTTACCTCCTATTTCAACTTAAAGTTATAAAATGGCTTCAAAGTCTAGTTTTACTACAAATAGACAGTAGCATCAATTACTTGATAGTTTTGTTTAGTTCTTTTGTTGGCTTATGATATTTATCATTTGCCAAATCTTTAGCTCTCAATTGGTGTTTGGTTTCAGTTGGTTGGTTGTGATTTAAATTGCTTTTTAATGTCATGGTGCTTTGTGGGTTATTATCCTTCGTTATGTGCCCTTATGGGCCTTTTTATATGTGCAATGCAGATCTTTGTGAATCATCTACATGGTACAGTCCTCACATTGCCAATAAAAATCTTTGTATTGGGGCCTTACATCTAATGTTCTTGATATATGTTCTATCAAAATGTTTCCTTCTACTGCAAGCATTCAGATACCTTTATTTTGCCTTCTTCGTGGAGGGTCTCTGATGTTGCTAGTCATGACTCCAAAGAGGTTGATAAATTATCAAATTGACACTCACATAGCTCAATTAGAATTGTGAATTGTGCATGAAAACATGATGGGTTAGAAAGGAGCCTTTACTGTTGTGAAGAAGCCCCACAGAGGTCCAAATTACATCAATAGAACACATAAGAAAATTGATACATATGGTGGTGAATTTTATTCAAATTGATTGGACACATGTACTAGGTAAGCCAACATAGAACCCCCTTCACAAGCTAATGGAGGTATAAGAGGATGAGGCATTGATTCCAATCAAAACATGATCAATTTTTCTCTCACATGTGCATATTAATAGTAGCAGCTCAATGATATTCCAGACCCCACTACATCATTGTCTTGCATATATGTGGAGACCTTGCTTCAGAGATTTTTTCTATCATCTTTTACATGATTCCAATCGCCATTCTGCAGATTTCAGGTTAGATATGCTTGCTTTTATATTTGTAAGGCATGAGGATAACATATTGCATTTGTAGATGTTTATTTTAAACAATGACAAAATGAAGGGCAATCTGCAGAGACCTACGATGCTATTGTGTTTTACCAAAATCTAATTATTTTAACCTATTTATTGTTGTAATAGTCTTTTACTCCATTACTTATGCATGCTTGCCTGATTCAAATTTGTTATAACAGAATAGATGAATGGTATGCTTTTTCCCTCTTCCTTCGTTCTAGGGACCTTTTCAGACCTAAAATCTCTAGAAAAGATTGATCAACCCATGTTATTTCCCAGGAGGAGGCTATGACCTCCTGTAAATTCTCTTCTCATTCCTACTGAACAACTAGAAGTCAAAAAACTGAGTAGATTTTTGGATATGATTGTAGTGGCACCTTGATCACTATCAAGTTAAGTCACCAAAGATTGAATCATTTCGATATGGACTAAACTTTTCTTTGAAACATGGTGCAACTATGATCAACACATAACAATTGGTCATTTCATACCCATGCATATCTAAGGGACATCTCCCTTCTATCATTAACCACAGTTAAAAGTGGAGCATACAATGAAAACACAATGAACCACCATTTTGATATACCTATCCAAGGAGGTCGCAGTGACTGTGCCCAGGTGCGTTTTTGCTTACTAAAAACACAGGTCTCCGCAAAGTTGTAAGACCATGTATGGAGGCTGACGCCTGCCCAGTGCCGGAAGGTTAAGGAAGTTGGTGACCTGATGACAGGTAAGCTAGCGACCGAAGCCCCGGTGAACGGCGGCCGTAACTATAACGGTCCTAAGGTAGCAAAATTCATTGTCGGGTAAGTTCCGACCCGCACGAAAGGCGTAACGATCTGGGCACTGTCTCGGAGAGAGACTCGGTGAAATAGACATGTCTGTGAAGATGCGGACTACCCGCACCTGGACAGAAAGACCCTATGAAGCTTTACTGTTCCCTGGGATTGACTTTGGGCTCTGCTTGCGCAGCTTAGGTGGAAGGCGAAGAAGGCCCCCTTCAGGGGGGGCCTGAGCTATCAGTGAGATACCACTCTAGAAGAGCTAGAATTCTAACCTTGCGTCAGAACCTACTGTCCAAGAGACAGTCTCAGGTAGACAGTTTCTATGGGGCGTAGGCCTCCCAAAAGGTAATGAGAGGTGTGCATTGTACTTTACCATTCAACTACATCTAGGTTCCATGACAACCTTATAATCTTATTCAAGCATCGACGTGTAGTTATGACACAAGAAATATACTTTAGCTAACCATCTACAACAATGTCATAGACGAAGAACATATGCTTACTAGACTACCTTATTGAAGATACTCCATTCATAATCATTAAAATCTCAATCATCATACGCATCCACATCCATCTCCCTCAAGAGTATACAAGAGAATAAAAGACATAACTTCTTTAATTCCATCAAGAGCTTAGAGTACAAATTCAGAGAAAATATATGACATACAAGATATGGTTGGGGTCCATGCCTAATACTGCAATCATTAATTAGAACATCAATGAATACTAATGGGTTGTCGATATAGTCAAATAGAGCATTGATGAGAATGATACATAAGGTTCTCCAAGTCCCAGGAGTTCTACAATACAATTCTCAATAATTCTACATTGGCATGCTACATTGATGTGGGCTTTCCCTACCGATTCCGCCACCTCTCCAAGAAGGCGTTCCCAATTTTAGTCATGTTGCCCGTTTTGCAGTGAATGCTGCTGACCCTACTACCGGCATGAACTCACAACCATCCTCCCGCTCTTGGCATGTTGCCCATATTTGAGAACTGACTTCTGTCCATCCCACTTCATGGCCCTCGCTGTCCTGGCATAACCAGGCTCACCCCCTGGTGTTGGCTTTCCCTACCCCGCTCGTGCTTCCATGGTCTCCTCCAGCAAGTTGGCCAAACACCCTTGATGCTTCAGTGGTATGACTGCTTTCGAATGGATCAAATTGGGCAAAGGCCCAAGAGATATCAATGACATTCACGACAGCCCAACACTCCCTATGGAACAATTTTAGACATGCCATCTTCAAATAAATTGCCTTCTAAGTAGATAGATGTATGGGTACTCATCCACCATCCCACCATTTTTTATATTGGCTACTTCATTAAATGGAGTACTGCACTAAATAAAGTAATCAATGTAAGCCTAAAAACAAAAATTGAAGCAAAATTTCAAATAATCAAAGAAAGATAGATTCAAAATTGATTTCAAATCTAGCCATTGGATTAAAAATCTCCCAAATATTGATCCACACATTTCAAACCAATCACAAACAAGCACAAGAATCAAGCACCAACAACACTACAATCTATACCATAAATTCAGGTGACCATTTAACTGAGCAAATTAGTAAAGAGTTCTGCATGAAGTATTTAGCTGCATATTGCCACAGTGTAAGTTTATGTTTAGCTGCATCCTACCACATTGTAAGTGTTTAGACACTCATCTCATATTGAAATAAATTCATATTACCTTTAAGTATTTGTCTGGTTTTGTTATAATGAAGCAAATACTTAAATTCTTAATCAATATTATGTCAAATGTTCCATTGTCTTTTTGTAGAATAGCAATGGCACGTAAAAGTTTTAAAAACAACAAAGGTAAAATGTTTCATTATATTTTGTAGAATAGCAAATGTACCTATCATCTTTGAAATAATCATCAACTAAAACATAGTAACATAGACACTAACATCAAATGGCTACACATACTCTAATTTTTGTTAACTTCAATATGTTTTCATTCTTATTGCTAGAAATTGCATTGGATGGTTGAAGAGATAGACCAAAAATTCACAATGCCAAGAGGTTAGAACAAATATGATATGAAGAACTATATGAAAGATTTTGAGGAAAATGGATACTCTACACGTGGTTCTGCAAAAGAATGGGGTATATCAAGTAATCACACTTGCTTCTTGGCTAATGGGTCTCACCACCACCAAAGGAAGGGTCCACCAACAATTTTAAAAAGAGTCATGATACCAAGAGATTGGAACAAATTTGATATGGAGAACACTATGAAAGATGTTGAGGAAAATGGATACTCTACACATGTTGCTATAAATAAATGGGGTATACCACCAAGCACACTTCTTCATTGATGGGTCTCTCACCACCACCAACTAGAGGAAGGGTTCACATGGGGTAAATGCTTCCCCAAGTTTTAATCAATTCTCAATTACACTTGTGAGGGATGTTAACTTGGGAAGGAAGCACCTAACTTGTAACAACCCCACTCCAAGCTTGACTATGAATTCACCACCTACCATTCCCTAGTTTTTAGTAGTGATATCTTAGAAAATTTTAAGTGTTTGGGAAGGCTCAAGAGTTTTGACTTTAGTCATAGGATTTTTTTTAAGAACAACAAAAATATGGT
>CM031238.1:719250450-719275450 GCA_018340775.1 Taxus wallichiana var. yunnanensis
CCATTCACTCCCTGGGTATGCAGGCTGAATATAGTGCCTTACCTTTGTTTTTCCTTGTCCATGGAGGATCTCCATAATATTACTAAGATGTGGATATTGTTTGATCAAAGGAGGATGGCCATCCCATGAATCCGTCCAGAAGTTTGCCTGCTCACCATTTCCAATTTTCCAGAACAATTGTTGCTTGATAATTCCTTCTCCAATTCTGAGAACTGAAAGAATGGGAGATCCTCGGGAAGGTAACGAGTATCGGACTATGTCATGGGCAGGGATAATTTTAGCGACAAATATTCATAATATGGCGAAAATTTCATTTTACGAAAATTTGAAAAGGTGAATTATTCGGAGGAGTGGGTGGTGTCTGTTCGCCTAAGATATATAGTATATTTTTTTTTGGGGGGTCGGCTTTCGCCTTCATTTGAAAACATCTCCTATAAAAACCTAGCTGATTCGCGGGTAGTATACCTCAAGTAGCTTAACAAATTACCAATCTTTGTGAAATTTGAACTCGCATACCCTTAAGCACCATAGATTCAGATTGACATGTTAGCTTTGTGATTGTTGACGCGCGACAAGGGCATTGTTGACACGCGACAAGGGCATTGTTGGCTATACCGACGCTTGTGACGAGAGGAAGTGTTGACGCGACGCGACTTGGGCAAAAAGAAGTCGACGCCAGTGTTGACAGAGGAAGTGTTGACGCGCACGAGAGGAAGTGTTGACGCGACTTGGCGTAGTGTTGATGCGCGCAAGTATATTCAAACAAAGTGGACGCGTGACAGAAATGGGTTGTTGACGTGCGACAAGTGCAGAGTTGACACGTGACAAAGACCTCAGACAGGGGACGTGCGACAAGACCTCAGACACTGGACAGAGTCGCTACTTGGTTCTTTTCTTTGATGCAGACTCTTTTCGAGAATAATGGAAGGTGTCACTCAAAGAATACGAATAACCTAAAAGTAAGTAAGAAATCTCAGAAATCACTCTTCAAGTATTTTGGAAACTCTATGGATACAGATATTGTAAATACCAATCATATAGATGCCACCACAAGAATCAGAATACTGACTGTGTGGAAGGTATTATTGAGGTGGACATGCATTCTGCACAGTATCAAAGTCAAACAAATGAAACCTACGATAATATGCCAGATCTTGAAGATATTGTTCCTGTTGGGGTGCAACCAGAAGTGCAGCTAGATATCACAGATACAAACACTCAGCAAAATGGAAGACAGAAATCAAAATCAAACTCCGGTCCAAGAAAGAGGAAACCAGGTGATTGTGATATTGCTCAAAATTCTACTCAAAAAAGTAAAGCATTGAAAACGAACAAGAATATGTGGACCATTGGCAGGACATACAAGTTTGATTGGGCAGCTAAATTTCCATTTATTGAACCTGTACAATCATCTAATTCTGAAGAAATCCCATCTGAATGTACATGTACAATATGTACGTGGAAATTGGGAAAGCAACAAAAAATGCAACTGAAGCTGGACACTATAGAAAAACATTGTGGAAAACAATATTTAACTGTAAGGGGCGGATGGCCAGAAAATCAAAACACATAGGTGGAAAACTGAAAAAGAATGCATGCATGTTAGATACGCAGCGGAATATGAGGCAGAGCAAAAAAAACATAGACATCTCTTGGAAAAGGGAGGAACGATCACATCGCATATTGGTAAGATGAAAGAAACAAATCTACATGCAAAATTCATACAATTCTCTACTCTTTTCAAATACTAAAAAAAAAAGGAAGAGCGATTTCGGATTTCCTCGATTTCAAAGTTTTGTATCAATTTAATGGAATGCTGAATGTACCTCAATCTCATTGGTCTGAAAGTAGTGGATGGGAAATGGCAAAATGCCTCTCGATGATAGAGAAGGAAGATTTGAAAGAGAATGTAAAAAAAGCAAACTTTATCTCTCTTTCAATTGATGAAGTGACAGCAGTTGACAACACCGCATGGGTATGTATCCACATCTATACTTTAGAAAATCATATAAGGACACCTCATTTGTTGGGTGTTATGAAAATGGTTGAAAACTGCAATGCCGAAAACCTATATAAAATAGTTGTTTCTCATTTGAAAGATGTTGCTGGAATGACTGATTATGAAATTGCTACGAAGTTGGTATGCGTTGGAGCAAATGGTGCATTTGTCATGCAGGGTCACCGAACAGGGCTCTGTGTTAGATTACAAACAACAGTGGCCCCATATATGCTACCAATTCACTGTATGGCTCACTAGAATGAATTTAGCGTATAAAATGGTAAGCAACCACGAAAATGTTGCTAAATTAGAAGACCTTATAAGAGAACTTCATGCCTATATGTCAAGCAGCCCAAAGCGTTTTCTCGAGTTCCAAAAATTTGCAATTGGAATTACAGATGGCAAAAAACTTCTGAAGGATGTGGAGACTAGATGGATCTCTTTGTATGAACCTGCATGCAGAGTTCGTGAGGAGTATCCTTCATTGGTTGGTTTCATGCACAAATACCGTCATGAAGTTGATAGGGCAAGGGACTTGTTGTTCCGTTTAACTGATTTGGAGACATTGCTTACATTGGTTGGTATTCTTCCAATGTTAAAGGAGATCAATACACTGATGAAGCATGCACATGGCAGATTAATCTATATTGTGGATTTTATACGGATGAGAAAAATGGTATGTCAAAGTCTTGATATATTGTACTGTTCCCAGGATAGTTTTGATGCACCTGTTTTTGAAAATTGGAAAGATTTATTAGATCTTAAAAATCCTAACACCTTTTTGAGATTTAATATCCACGATCACCTCTGCATCACTGTTAATGGGAGGGAAATACCAATGCACATTTTGCAAAAACGTCAAGATATTACAGGATCGGAACGAGAAGATGTTCCGTGACACGTAATTTGTTTGAGTCTGTTATAGTTGAAACAAGAATAAAGCTTAAAAAATTTCAGAAACCTTGTCATCAGAAATTAGGGAACGTTTCTGTAAAGATAAAATTCTGGAAGCCATGGGTGTGATGAATCCTAATTTTTGGAATACTGAAGGTGGCCATGCAGACTTTGTCAGAAAGCATTTCCATAAATCAATGGGTACAATAATGGAACAATTTACAAAGACGTCAGAGCTCAAGGGTATGGAAATCAAAGGTATACTGAATGCCGATTTATTAAAGTTTCAGTCAACAAATTTTGCAACAACAATGAGGAACCAATATAAGAATTTAGATCAACCTTCTGAAAGTGGTGCTATTACAAGGCTGTGGCGAGGAATCTATCAAAGTTCTATCTTACAAGAAGATATCAGTGAATATTTCAGATTATATGAGTTATGCCAAACAATGATTTTGGGGTCTGTGGAGGATGAAAGGGTTTTAGTGCATTGTCATTTATAAAATCAAAACTGAGAAACAAGTTGGATAAAAATCTGGAAAGTTGCATGAGGTGTTATGTTTCTCGATACTCCATCGAAACCTTTCCGTTTGACAGAGCAATTGCGCACTGGAATTCCCTTTGCGAAAGAAGAGGTGTGAATAATACAGCTACAAGTACAAATATTCCCAACCTTGAGAGTGTAATTGGCTCTTCGTCACATTCTACAGAAGACAACATCGAGTTTGATGAAGCTATTGATAATGGATTGTTTCAACTTTAAATAGGTATCTTCTTTATCTATCTTTTATCTTTATCATTAAAGATGTTACAGGTCTATATACTAAAAATGTCAGGCAATTCACCCATCTATCTACTAATCCATTTCTCGTGTTGGGTTTTTTTAAAACACAGATCTAGCTCATTACCAGTGGCAGTGATGATTTCAACTTTAAGGAGGTATCTTTTTCCCCTTAATCTTATTGTTTGTTACTATTCATTTTTTTCAGCTCTGGTTATCATTAAAGATGTTACAGGTCTATGTATTTACATTTAGTTAAATACAATCTTTTTATTTTTTGAAAACGTGGGTTGACATCCATCCGAGGAAGCTGTTACTTCTCGGGACTGACAATGTCAGGCAACTCACCCATCTATCTACTAATCCATTTTTTGTGTTGAATTTTTTTAAGACAAAGATCTAGCACATTACCGGTGATGATTTCAATTTTAAATAGGTATCTTCTTCAACATAATCTTATTGTTTGTTACTTTACATTTTTTCAGCTCTTGTTATCATTAAAGATGTTACAGGTCTAATTCTATATATTTACATTTATTTAAAGATATTGTTGGTCTATATATTTAAAGATGTTGCTGGCACTTCTCAGGACTGACAATGTCAGGCAACTCACCCCTCTATCTACAATGTCAGGTAAAACAAACCCTGTCATATACGCAAGATTTCACAGCAATCTAATACGCTTACCCTTGATGATTTCACAACAATCTAATATGCAAGAGGTAAGCTAAACCCTATCATATTTGCAATTATGTTTAATTTCTTACCAGTGATGATTCTTTCTTGATTTCTTAGAATTATATATATCATATCATAAAATTCCTCATCATCCATATATATCATATCATCACCATATCATTATCATATCCTGAGTCCTGACACTACAATTATTATTAACACAATTCTATTCATTCTAATGTCATCTATATCCATTCTAATCATTAATGTCATCTATATCCATTATAACACATTCCATTTATTTATCATCTTTATCCATTCTAATGACATTATGATCATATCGTTACAAGTATAGAGAATAATTATCTTAAAACAAGTTCAAAAGTCTAGAGAAGAAGAATTATTGTGCTTGATGATAAATCTACGTCCACATTAAATTGATCATCATCCATATATATCATATCATTATCGTCATTCATCGTCTTTCATCATCATCTATCATTAATTATCAATTATCATCATTCATCATCTACGTCCACATACAATTCATGACAATGCAAGTAAACAAGAAACATACATATAATTCATGATAATCACCATCTAATGCAATTAAAATTAAAGATTGTATATAAATCCATATAATTAAATTCAAATACCATAGTACATACTCAATAGTAGAAGTTTTCAAATTCAATATTTAAAGTTTCCTCAATAATAAAAGTTTCTAGTTTTCAAAACCCTCTTTTTCTTTATCCAATTCTACTCCTCTGCTCTCTTCCCCAACGGCTTCTTCCACTGTGGTTGTACCTCTTTCCCCAACACCAGAAATAACCCCTGAACTTATAAGATCTTCTGCAGCACTATCCAGATTTTTTAAAATTCTTTCTTCTTGATTTGTCGCATCTCCATGCGACAGCAAATTTGGATCAGCTGCAGCGTATAAACTATCCGTTGCCAATAATTTTCATAACGACTAATAATCTCATTGATAAGAACCTTAGCCCTTCTCTCCCATTCTATAAGCTGATTGATATGAGGAAGAATAAACTCACTGAAGAATAAGCTGATTGAAAAGGTGGCAACTGTTAACTTGTTAGTGTTGAAATGAATATCATTTTAATTCAGATTTCATTTCACCTTGCTCCCCTGGCCTAACTACCTCAAATTGTCTCAGCCAGTTTTTTCTGGCCTCTATCTTCTTCCTGCTGAAGGCCAGCTCAATTGCATCTCCATCTTTCTCATCAACCCACACAAAATATTTTTGTGCTTGTCCAGATCTATGAAATACTCCTTGCCCTCTTTAGAAGTACTTGTGCCCAAACCCTGTATGGTCCAAGCAACAAGTGATACCTAATCAGCAAGTGAACAAAACCAGAACTTAAAAACATATAAAGAGAAAACAAACTAGCATTACTTTGTAGTACTTTATGGTCCGAAATTGTTATCGATCCACTCAATGATTCTCTCCAAGCTTCATACTCGGGAATGGTGTAAAAAGATAACACATTTCCATTTTTGTGAGTTACTACATCAACATGTGCCAAAATTAGACATGGAGATACATAACCTCTGGAGGCTTAAAAACAAATATAAAGAGTCTCAATACACTCAACCAAATACGGGGGAACATTTACCCGACAATAGGAGTGATAAATTCCACAACAATAGGAAGTATGAAATGGTGTATGAAATTGAGCAATCCTTTGATGTGGGAACCATCATGGTCCTTTAAGAGACAAAGGACAAGTCAAAAAGGATCTCACTAGAAAGGATGTGTCAGAATTAAGCAGAAACTAAACAACGCTAGACAAAGATCATGTACCTAGTCTGTCATTATCATCAGATGGCCATATCTTAAAGATTTAATGCTGTCATATATTTTATCTTCCTGTAGACCAAGGATTTTTTTATATTTTATCTTTATTCTCCATTTGTTGGTGAGTGGTAGCTTCCCTGACATTGAGCAACTTACCTCTGAGAGGAAACACGCCATAATAATCTTGACCAACAACTAGATATTCCTACCACCTGATAGGATAAAGATAACTAAAATAACAAAAAATTAAATTGGAAAGTGATGTCGAAACATGTCACAATACTACCAAATTCAGTATTCACATTTCCCTGATTCAAGGCACAAACACTTACAGCAAGAGCCTTGGCTGAGTCACCCTCCGTTAATATTAAAGTACATTGATCAGAATTCTTCCCCCCTGCTTGATTTGCATCATCAAGTTTGGGAACATCAATTAATTTCCCCTTCTTGGTTCCATCAGTTTTCTTAAGATCTTTTTTTTGTTTAAACTCTGCCCACGCCAGTATACTTTCAAGTACACACTTTTCCACTGCACTCATCAGGTCAAACAAAGTTACAAAGCTCATCTTAGACCCTAGCATTGCAAAAATTACATGTACTCAGAAATGCTACATCTTAGACACCACGCCTGGATTTATTGACATGGGCTGCAAATGCGAAACAGTGAAAATTACTATAAATTTATAACAACAAATTGTATCAGAATAAAAAATAGAATAAAAAATATGAATTAAAACGAATTATACTTACAATCAACATGGAAACCGAACGTTGATTCGAGAAATTTCTTGTCTTCTTCCACGAGTGTTGCCTTGGTTGTAACAATTGGTAAATTTTTGAACGGAAGGCCCATAAACCGATGGATGTCATTTGCTTCGATACTGAATTGGAACATTCGGCCATCGTTCAGAGTCACATAAAAAATGCCATCCTCTGAATTGTAGGATGACAGAAGGTAATTCAAAATATCGGATCTGTTTGAAATGGGGCATTTGAAATGGGGCAAATATTTCAAGACATCTTTAAAACAGTATGGATGTGAGGGCATAAGGGATTCCTGTAGTTGATCTTGGAAATCGATTGAATTGGATTCTCTAGATTTTTTTGCTGAACTTGCAGTTGGGAAGCATGTGAAGTCGACATTATAGTTGTACTTGCATCTTTGACAATGATTGAGACCTATAAAAATTCAAGAGCGGGAAGGTGAAAACGAGAAAATGACCGGTTGAAGGGTATTTATAGGCTAAATCGAGGCGTCAATGGCTTCAATTGATGCGCGTCAAAGGTCTTAGCTGACGCGACGACAATAGTCCTAGCTGACGCGCGTCAATAGGATCTATGACGCATGTGAAGTCGACATTATAGTTGTCCCTGGCGCGCACGTCAATAGGATCTAGTGACGCGCGTCAATAGGAGCCGATGGCGCGTGTCGATAGGATCCGATGACGCGCACAATAGTCCGTTGTCGCGTGACAATAGTCCGATGGCCGCCGCGTCGGCGTCAATAGGAGCGATGACGCGCGCGTCATAGGAGCGATGACGCGCGGCGATAGCCTAGGACTATTGTCGCGTGACGATAAAAGCGCACATCAATGGAGCCGCGCGCGTGTCATCAAGACCATTGACGTTCCATTGACGCGTCAGGAGTGATTATTGACGTCTTGTTGTCGCACGTCACATTCTACAGAAGACAACATCGAGTTTGATGAAGCTATTGACAAGAAAAAAGAAAGTGTCACATTTTGAAGATGTCATCATTGAAAATTTGAATTGAAATATTTGGGATGATTATTAATGTACAATTTACTCTCCAAAATCGTAGTTAACAACCATAAAACAAACACCCACAAGCATGTATACATGATTAATTAATGAAAGCTTAAAGTAAAGACATAACACAAATTTACCGAGAGTATCATGAGTACCACAATTTTATTAAGATGTTATGGCTTGAATTCTTCATAGTAATAAAAACTCTCTTCCACAAGATTGATCACTAACACTAGCTCTCCATACTTTTATAAAAACAAGTAGAGGCTATTATTAGGCTTGGAGAGTAGTTAACTTGTAAGGAAAATTTACTTTTCTATTAATAATGAAGATAATCAAGTCAATAAATTGGTTCATACTCTTCCCTATTAATATATGTGGATAAATGTACACTAATGGGTGAATTATCCAAATACTAAAATACAACTAATATTACAAGTGCACCTTAATTATATACAATAGTGTATGGTTATTTAAATACACTGACATCCCCCCTTAATATGTACTTTAATAAAGGGAATGAAGGAGGAACACTGAACTATCCCACCTTAATGAAAATTGCCTTCACTCCCAAAAGTTTCCTAAGATGAAAAAATTGATCCTCAAGCAAGGGATTTATGAAGTTGTCTAAAACCAAATTTTTGTTCGAAAAAACTTAAGGTTGAGAGTCTTGTGATAGATTAACTACCAAAGATGATGCATTTTTATATCAATGTTTTTTAATGTGTTGGTGCTCCATCATATTGTAATAGATGTGGATGACTAGCCTCTAATCTTTTCAAATTCACACATTACCTTAGTCAACTTATATTTGATTGATCAAGAATTAATTTTCATAAGTCACCATATACATGAGTTATCCGATTTTGATTATATCTATCTTCTTACCCTTATCACATATCTCTATCCCTTAATTAAATACAAGCCAAGCAATGTTACCAAGTTTTGAGGATAAAATTAGGGCTCCATCTTCATTTACACTTTTCTAACCTCTACTCTTCCATGACACTTGGAGAACTACAAGTAGTTTAATCCTGTTTTGGTGTATTTGGTGCATAATTTCTAGCACTCATAGGTATCGAAGGGGGAATGATGAGGTAAATCTAATGTATATAATTAGAAACACTTTTTTAGGCTAATAGGTCTAAAATACAAAGAGATGATATTTATAGTTGTAGAAGAGTCATTGAAAATATTCATACACATATCCTAGATCAATAAACACGTGTGAAGTATGTGTTAGATATAGATTAGATATCTTAGTATCAAAGGACACATTCAGTAGCCCTATGACACATTCATCAAGAAAACTTGTTCTAAAATAGATGAACATTTCCTCTGATTTTAGGATCCCAAATCTCAAAGGAAAATTTATGACACTCTGCACAACATCCTTATCCAGTTTCAAATCACCGTTATACCCCTACATCTGGTAGAACGGTGAATTATTTTTAACCCTAATCCTAATTTAAGCTATATACTTTCTGGAATTAGTGTTGATAGAATATTATATCCTTACACAATTTAGGACTTTTGTTTCTATATTTGATGTTTTCAATAATCTTATATACACATATTGCAATATCATAATTGAATTACCTCTTAATGTTGACATTACAAAAAGATAGGAACGTTGAAATTACTATTCATCTTATTGTTTGTTACTATTCATTTTTTTCAGCTCTGGTTATCATTAAAGATGTTACAGGTCTATGTATTTACATTTAGTTAAATACAATCTTTTTATTTTTTAAGAAGGCCTAAAAAAATATAGAAAACGTGGGTTGACATCCGTCCGAGGAAGCTGTTATTCTCGGGAATGACAATGTCAGGCAACTCACCCATCTATCTACTAATCCATTTTTTGTGTTGAATTTTTTTAAGACAAAGATCTAGCACATTACCGGTGATGATTTCAATTTTAAATAGGTATCTTCTTCAACATAATCTTATTGTTTGTTACTTTACATTTTTTCAGCTCTTGTTATCATTAAAGATGTTACAGGTCTAATTCTATATATTTACATTTATTTAAAGATATTGTTGGTCTATATATTTAAAGATGTTGCTGGCACTTCTCAGGACTGACAATGTCAGGCAACTCACCCCTCTATCTACAATGTCAGGTAAAACAAACCCTATCATATACGCAAGATTTCAAAGCAATCTAATACGCTTACCCTTGATGATTTCATAGCACGTTACCCTTGATGATTTCACAGCAATCTAATACGCAAGAGGTAAGCTAAACCCTATCATATTTGCAATTATGTTTAATTTCTTGCCAGTGATGATTCTTTCTTGATTTCTTAGAATTATATTTAATTTATTTTTTATATGTGCAAAATCCTTTGATATATTTTTTTAACTGTGGGATAAACAATACATTATACAATTTTAAATATAAGTCCACATAAAATTCCTCATCATCCATATATATCATATCATCACCATATCATTATCATATCTTGACTCGACACTAAATTATTATTAA
Source organism: Taxus wallichiana var. yunnanensis (assembly GCA_018340775.1). Lineage (NCBI taxonomy): Eukaryota > Viridiplantae > Streptophyta > Pinopsida > Cupressales > Taxaceae > Taxus > Taxus wallichiana. The sequence goes on from CM031238.1 coordinate 719,260,883, forward strand.
CACAATTATTTATCTAATTTAAATTTATTAAAACAATTCAGCTTTTTTAAAAATAATTCATAATCATATCATTACAATTCTATTCGTTTCTAATGTCATCTATATCCATTCTAATCATTAATGTCATCTATATCCATTATAACACATTCCATTTATTTATCATCTATATCCATTCTAGAGAAGAAGAATTACAAAAGTCTAGAGAAGAAATTTACGTGCTTGATGATAAATCTACGTCCACATTAAATTGATCATCATCCATATATATCATATCATTATCGTCATTCATCGTCTTTCAAAGCATCATCTATCATTAATTATCAATTATCATCATTCATCATCTACGTCCACATACAATTCATGACAATGCAAGTAAACAAGAAACATACATATAATTCCTTTGATATATTTTTTAAGCTGTGGGATAAACAATACATTATACAATTTTAAATATAAGTCCACATAAAATTCCTCATCATCCATATATATCATATCATCACCATATCATTATCATATCCCCGACTCTGAGTCCTCGACACTACAATTATTATTAACACAATTATTTATCTAATTTAAATTTATTAAAACAATTCAGTTTTTTTAAAATAATTCATTATCATATCATTACAATTCTATTCGTTCTAATGTCATCTATATCCATTCTAATCATTAATGTCATCTATATCCATTATAACACATTCCATTTATTTATCATCTATATCCATTCTAATGACATTATGCTCATATCGTTACAAGTATAGAGAATAATTATCTTAAAACAAGTACAAAAGTCTAGAGAAGAAGAATTACTGTGCTTGATGATAAATCTACGTCCACATTAAATTGATCATCGTCCATATATATCATATCATTATCGTCATTCATCGTCTTTCAGCATCATCTATCATTAATTATCAATTATCATCATTCATCATCTACGTCCACATACAATTCATGACAATGCAAGTAAACAAGAAACATACATATAATTCATGATAATCACCATCTAATGCAATTAAAATTAAAGACTGTATATAAATCCATATAATTAAATTCAAATACCATAGTACATACTCAATAGTAGAAGTTTTCAAATTCAATATTTAAAGTTTCCTCAATAATAAAAGTTTCTAGTTTTCAAAACCCTCTTTTTCTTTATCCAATTCTACTCCTCTGCTCTCTTCCCAACGGCTTCTTCCACTTGTGTTTGTACCTCTTTCCCCAACACCAGAAATAACCCCGAACTTATAAGATCTTCTCAGCAAAGACCTGTCCATTTTTTAAAATTCTTTCTTTCTTGATTTGTCGCATCTCCATCCGACAGCAAATTTGGATCAGCGACTGCTTTAGCTTTGAATAATATGTCAGGGTCGAAACCATGCTCTTTAATTATCCGCTTTAGTGTATTGTTTTGTTTGTTAACCAAAACAATATTTTGCTTCAAATTTTTTGCTGCGGATAAGCTGTTCTTTGTTGTTTCCAAGTGAACTTGCAAAACCTTCGCCTGACTCTTCAAATTTTCATATTTCAACTGCACAAAAAGAGTAATGTCAATTCAAAATATTACTAAAAAATGAAAATTTCAAATTAACAAGAATGATTGTTTGAATGTAATAGTACTTACAACCGCTCTATCTCTTTCGGCATTTGCGATTGCTACCAAATCCTTGTCCTTGGACCATTTGTTAAAATATGCCTAGGCCTCGGCACTAATATTTTCCAATTTGTTTAATGCCTTATCTAAAATGTCGTCTTTATAGTTGTTGTTATACGTGATGCAGTCCCACTTCTTACTTGGTAAGTAAGGAATCCATCTTCGCAGAGTTGATTACGGGATCGCAGAAGTATAAACTATCCCGTTGCCAATAATTTTCATAACGACTAATAATCTCATTGATAAGAACTTTAGCCCTTCTCTCCCATTCTATAAGCTATTTGATATGAGGAAGAATAAACTCACTGACATGGGATTGACAATCATAACCAATTAAGTTCTCCAAAGGAAAAGGTGGCAACTGTTCACTATCTGAATCTGATGAAGACGATCTTGCTGGAGAAGTATGGGGGCTTTCACCAAGATCAACTGCTACGTGTTTCTGCCTTTGGGTGGGCTGATCCTGTTTGTGAAAAAATTAATCAAGATTTAGATAAATAAATTTAAATCGAAATGTAATTCAAAATTGTAAAGCATATTTAAATTGAAATTTGAAGTATACCTGCTGGCCTTGAATCATCTCGCGGGTATCGAAAAAACCAGTTGGGTCATTGCTATCAATGCCCAAATAATCTTCATCTAAATTTATATTGTTCAAAACAGATATGCCCGTTGCACTGGGCAAGCCACCAAGTGAGAGAGTTGGAATTCGAAAGGAGGAGGCAATGTTTAGTGTCCCACTAGGGGCCGGAGCAAAAGGCATGCGTTTACCAATGTTCTTTTTCATTGTTCCTTTGGTTGGCATTTTAAAAATTATTGGTTGAGTGGGTGTCGGTGCTTGTGGTTTGATCGGGGACCGACATGTGCTGAAAAGTAGAAGAAAAAAATGAAAAAATAGGAAAACAATTCATAAAGTCAATAATTTTGAAATTAAACGTACTATCGAAGAGTTGTACCTTGTTGTCGAGGGGTTGTTTTTCTCGGTGCTACGGGTGGCCTTGTAGGAGTTGTACTCGATGTCTGCTCGAAGATATGAATGCATGCATCGTATGGAGTGAGTTGGGGAAGAAGGTTGAGTTTGTGAAACAGTGTATGTTCCAAGTCCCCGCAATTCATCAATATTAAATGTTGTCAATTCATTTGGTTAAAATTTAAATTGAAAAATAAATATGCAACTTTGGAATTTGTAAATAATATATGAGAAGGTATTACTTCTCTGGCGTTTAACGAGTTCAAACTGTTGAGGGTTTGGAGAGGAGTGAGCTTCCATTTCAGATTGGGAGTCCCAGAAGCCTCGGCGTGAGTTGGCCTCTTCCTCTCGATAACGCCTTTTTTGGGGAAGGGCTTCAAGATATCTTTTTTGCAAAAAAATTAACATTTAAGTGTTAATAAGCTAATGGATGTAATGTCGAAAATTGAAATACAAACTAAATACTTTATACCTGTTGTTCTTCAAATGGAATTGACAACTTCATCAACTCCTCATCAGTGCAAGTAGGAATTTTTTATCTCTTAAATTTAAAAGTGCCTCATAATAAAGGCCAAGGAGATAGTTTGTTGAATAAATGAAGGTTTTTCGAAAGTTTTGAATTTGTTAGTTCGAGTTCTTATTTTTTGGATAGATATGTGCACCAATCGAATTTTTGTTTTGAGATAGTGGCAACAATGTATATGCAATGGCCCAATTTAGTATATCAGTTTGGTGACCTGCAAAACAATTACGGATTGAAAAATGAAATAAGTGTAAGAAGAAAGTGGTGTGCAATTGATTGTGTATCCACACCACGCCTGGATTTATTGACATGGGCTGCAAATGTGAAAGAGTGAAAATTACTATAAATTTATAACAACAAATTGTATCAGAATAAAAAAACATAATAAAAATATGAATTAAAACGAATTATACTTACAATCAACATGGAAACCGAACTTTGATTCGAGTAATTTCTTTGTCTTCTTCCACAAGTGTTGCCTTGGTCAGTAATAAATGGTAAATTTTTGAATGGAAGGCCCGTAAACCGATGGATGTCATTTGCGATCTTGAATTGGAACATTTGGCCATCGTTCAGAGTCACATAAAAAATGCCGTCCTCTGAATTGTAGGATGACAGAAGGTAATTCAAAATATCCGGATCTGTTTTGAAATGGGGCATATTAACGAGCCCTATAAATTCACATGCATCCATCAAATCTTTATATTCTGAAGAAGATGATTTAAAACAAGTATGGATGTGAGGGCATAAGGGATTCTGTAGTTGATCTTGGAAATCGATTGAATTGGATTCTCTTGATTTTTTTCACTTGAACTTGCAGTTGGGAAGCATGTGAAGTCGACATTATAGTTGTACTTGCGTCTTTGACAACGATTGAGACCTACAAAAATTCAAGAGCGGGAGGGTGAAAATGAGAAAATGACCGATTGAAGGGTATTTATAGGCTAAATCGGGTGTCAATGGCTCCATTGATGCGATGCGTCATCAAGTTCTATTGACGCGTCATGGCGTCAATGGTTTATGACACGCGTCAATGACTCTGGTGACGCACGCCACTAGAAGTCGTTGACGCCGCGTCAATAGAAGACATCGACGCGTGTCAATCGGGAAGCCATTGGACTCACGTCAGAGTGATTATTGACGTCTTGTTGTCGCACGTCAATGATGGAGCCATGAAAAAATAGGTGAAATTTTTGTTTTGGAATCTTTATCACAAATTCGCCTTTCGCTGAAACTAGTTCCGGGGATATTCGCCAGGTATTTTCCACCTACAATTTTATAGAGGTGTCTTAAAATGAACCTTGGTTATGGGGTATTTGAATTTTTATTAAGATTGTTATTGAGATAATAATTGTAATTGTTATGCCTCTAAGTTAACAACTTCAATATTGTGTAATCAATGGATAGCTGGATTATTTAAGGATTCCTCCATGCTCTAAATTACTCTTGTATTCAAGATAGATTAAGGTATGTAATATTAAACTACATTTAGTTTTTTAGGTCCTGGAAAATTCATATATAATAAATATCTTGTGATTATTATTACATCCTTAATAGGCTTTAGAAAATTACAATTTCTTTTATCACTCTAAATTGTCTAACAAATCTTATTCACAAATAACAAAGAGTTTGTTTCTTTTTGGAATCTTATATTTGTTATACCAACAATTTGGCATTGAATGCCAAAGGAAATTTTATTTATAGCCTTGAAAAAAATTTAAGACTAGAAAATATATGAGAAGTAAAATATAAGTTTTGTTGTGAATCTACATAAAGCACATCCAAAGAAGACTATGTTCAAGGCATGAGATTAATGTGGTGAAGATGAAATGTGGAAAGATTCATTCCCTAATTTAATGAAACTATGGAAAATAGTTCTCACACTTCTAACAAGTACATCAGCGTGTGAGTGAATATTTTCTAAGTTAAATCACATTCAAACTATTGAGAGGTCTAGACTTTGCTTGGATACGTTAGTCATGTTAATGTTTTTATCTCTTACTTCAAAAAATTTATATACTTTTTTGAATTTTGATTATTTAATTTAAGTATCTTTCAAGATTTTAGTTGATTTTTCAATATTTAATAATTTTTACTTTTTTCATATTTATTTTATATAAAATAATCAAATATATATTGAAAGGTAATTAAGATTTTCTTTTTTCATTGAAGGGCAACACATTGTTTAATCTGTCACTTACGAAGGGTCAAGTTTAACCTAGCCCTTCAAATTAAAATATAGGGAACCTTTCAAATTTGATCACCTGGATGGCATCTTTGGTTGTTTTCTTTCAATTTCACAATAGAATGGATCTTAAGAGAGAATAATTCTCTTGCAAACTCTTTGACTAGGGAATTCAAGGAATACTCCTAACATGTGTCACTAGGATTGCATCCTATAATGGTTGTTGGTTTTGGTGTTTTCTCGAAACATCGCGTTTTGTCAAACAAAACTTGACACATCCAATTACTAATTTACGATGTTAAATATGTTTTACCAATGATTGAGTTTAAAAAAATCTATCAACACATTCCCGCATGGTCACCTAGGCAAGTATTCTATCCTTGTCCTAGGCATTCAAGCCTTAGGTTGAAGTCTTTCCACTTATCATGGTTAGTCTCCTTAGGATGTCACTAGAGGTTAGTGGTTACGTATTTTGGAAGACCTAGACACTTTCATGTTTAATGTCTTTTTTCGGATACAACAATGGACCCTTTGATTACTTCAAGTGACAGCAAAAGTGGATTTCATATTAATTAGCTTAAGATAAGTTTGAACTTTGTTTATAGGTAAATTTGTATTAACAATTACTTGATCCACACAGATGTGCTTAAGCTGGAGAACAATTAAAGGTTTCAAGCTTGTAACCCAAGTCCAAGAAATTCAATTCCTTTGTCCAATTTGTACAGATCTCGGGTGTACTATCGAGACAAAATCCTCTATTGTGGATTAATCACAATCCATCTCGACGCATCACTCTAACTATGGTTAGTGGTTTCATGACCCAAAGAATAATTGAAGTTGTAAATATCATGTTCACTTCTAGAATAGTGAACACGTTCACCTTCGACAAATACCTCAAAGGTGTTAAACCAATGGTCAACACCTGGCTCAACAAAAAACTCCTAACTACTAACTGGAGATATTACCTTGGGAGAAGAGATTTTATGGCTATTTTGGTAATCTAGAAACTTGTTAACAATCACCGCTAGGACTAAGCCCAACATTCCTTGACTTTTATAGAGTGCCTTTCTACCAAGATGCACAAGATCCTTTTCCTAATCTTAAAGAACAATTGGAAGCACTAGAAAGAGAGACGTAATGTTGACTCCTCTTCTGACACTCACTATTCTCATGTGAGTCCTAAGCCCGACTCAAATGGATGTGACACACCCAGACACCGACCTATATTGGCGGGGCTCTCTTGTTGGCTTTCTTTTCTCACATCACTAGCTGGTAATCATGGACACCTTTTGTCATGTGACCAACAATGTCTTTTTGAATAGTGTTGAATAATACTCACACTAACCAAAAGATATTCCGCACTCACCGCTTTATGTGTTATCCACCTTATCTCTTAGTAGATACGTTTTGAATTCCTAGGTTTGAGTCCGGAATCTTGTTATACATAAGTCCTTTTGGCATTGTATTAGTCACCTCTTAATATCAAATAAATTTGTTTGTATTCTCTGTACTCATCGCACAATAATTGAATGTAACAAAAATCAGAAATTTTCAAGTTGATGAATATTGTAATGAATTTCTAAGTTCAATATCTTTCACAAGCAAGGTTTTGTTATCTTTATGTTATAAATAAAATGGCTATTAGCTAAGGCATTTTTGGACCAAGATCTTATCCCATTAAGTAAAAGTAGCCCCAAGAATACAAAGGAGTGAGAATAAGGTACTAGGCATCGCATTCGTAAGAACCATTATTAGGAAAAAGGTCATTTTAAGGGAAAACATAAAATAATAGCTAACCAAGCTTAATGTTGTCGCGTTTCTTCAAGGTACTTTTTGTGATGTGTATTTATATTGTATTTTTGATTATGCCTAGTCTGTATTTCTAAATACATCAACAGAACCTCAGGTTAGAATGTTATTTGAGCCATCATTGTCATGTATTTCATAACATTTGAGTAGTGAATAAACTAAGCCTATATCAAATATACTCTTTAAATTTCATTATGTCAACATTCAAGAATTTATCAAAATTTGTGTAGTCTAGTTCGTTTAGTTTAGAAGAAAATGCTCTTCCTTTTAAACTTATGCCTAAAATAGATGCGAAGACGTGTACTTAGATGTACAAGAAGAATGCTAAAGATTCCTTGGGAAATGGCAAAAAAGTCAAAAATAATTGCCCACAAAATGGAAATTAATGTCCATGCTTGAAGGCCTTTGGAATACAAACTTGTCCTAATTTTTGAGGAATCTATCTGAAGAGACAACAAGAGTATAACTATCTACACTATCCACTCTTTGGATCTATGCAACCCCTCGGTCAATCGTGGCATTCCCGCCACCACCATGATATTCATGATGGACACCGGACATAACAGAGAACACAATCTCATACAACACGTGTTTAAGTGTCCACTCAGAGATGGTCAACAAATTGGCTTTTTCTTCCCGAGTTTCCCATGGCCATTGACAAACATTACCTAGGCTCTACTTGGAGCCTTGCCATCATGGTCAATGATATCCACATGAAACTAGGTTCCCTCTATTGTGTTGTAATAGTAACTTTGCATTGTACATTTTGAAACGACCTCTAAAGCGTTTCCCACAAAAAAATCCCACACATGCTTAATGCATTTAACTAATGCCGAGGTTGTGGATTTCATTCCCCAAAATTGGAAAATAAACCTTGAAATATTTGCTTCTCTTGGCCTTGCAGACCTCCCAAATTATTTTGTATGAACCTAACTTTCTTATCTACAAAAATAGTACGGATTAAACTTCACGAGTTGCTGCATAACTGTGGTGTATTACCAAACCATGCAGAACAAAAGCTTGGTCACAACCAAAGAAAGCAAGTTATCCAAATAATACCCTCGCAATATGAGACTCCTTCCCAAACATTACACATACTAGAAAATGTCCAAAATCGGTTATGGTCTAACTCATTCTGTCGAGAACCATTACTTCCAAATATAAGCAAGAGGATTATTCTTGCTCGTTGAAGACAACTAGAAAATCAAGCAGAAAAGGTAGTCATCAAAAAGCTCCCTGAAACATATGGAATGCTTCGAGAAGAAAGTGATGTGCTTCCAAGACAAGGTACAAAGAGATGTCAAAATCTAGAGATATTGATCGACACCTCCAGTCAAGATATCGTCAACTACTATCCCGAAAGATGGCCTACAACTAACCCATATAAAGAATACAATATGGAAAATAATTCTTGGTCAAGATATGAAGCCTACCCACATAGAGAGATTGGAAAACCAATCAAAAGTTCTCAAGGTCAAAGTAACTAGCACTCATAATAGAAAATTTAAGTGAACAAAAATGTAGATGACATCACCAAAGATGTTCTCTCTTTAAAATAAGATAATATGATCTTATGTAATAATACCACTACCGTATCTAAGATCCATATTGATTTACTCATAATGGAAAAATATGTTTGAAGTAGTCTAAAACATGCTAAAAATATAAATAAAAGGGTTGATGAGATGTTTGCTAACACACTTACCTTGCAAAATCTAACAGAGATGCCCAAAAAGAAGTTTTTGTTGTCAGGAAAGTCTCTAACCATGTTATTGGTAAACTTAAAAATTGCATTACAGACAAATAGTGATTGAACAAAATCATAAGATCTCTTGCGACAAGATTGTGGAGAAGCAAGAAGAATCTTCAACACAAGCTGAGACCCAGACATCCATCCTTGAAGTTGTCCAAGAAAAGCTCGAAATAGTTAGAACTCACTGCAAAAGACAGAATGTTTCCGAAGAAACAGATTCAAGTCTTGAGGAAGATATTGGACTCAAACAGTTGCTCCTGATAAAGAAACCGGAGCAAGAAGAATACCCCAACAGAACATTTGCAGGTGGATCTACCCCAAGATATCCTCCCAGAAAGGTTTTCTTCCCAATTAATAGAATGAAAGACACAGATTGGATACAATACATAGAAATGAATTCCAAAAGAAAGTTAAGCTATCTAAGAAACTTGTTCAAAACACGAAATAGTTGCTCAAGTACAGGAACAAGAACCTCTTGAATTTGAGGTTACATCAGAAGAATAATCCTCTCTCATAGAGGGAGAATATGACTCTACTATAGAATGTCCTAACTTCCCCAAAAGAGGAGTATGGTAAGAACCATTAGAGTGAATCTCCAAGATGGATATAAGAGAACCATCTAGAAATGTAAACAAAGAAGATCCTTTGACATATCTTATTAATCCAAGTCAACTCAGATCAACTAATGTAAATAGATACTTGTTGAATATTGACAAATTTAAGGATCCATACGACATAGTCATGCTTTGGGGTGATTGTGTAGTTGGAAGAGAAGCATGGGGAATACAAAGACTAGTCACATATGCAGTCCAAATCGTTATAGGAAAAGTGCGACTATGGTGGGAAAGCATCGTTGACACCACTAACACTACCACCCCATTGTAGGAAAAAAATCATGTCTATACTAATGGTATTTAAACATTGATCAATGATACTCTCAAAGAAATTTTCTATTCCCGTATCAACAAAGCAAATGAAGTGAAAAAGGTACTATATTCATTAAAACTCTAGAATCTCAGCAAGCTTAATGAATACTATTTAGAAATTGAAAAAATTCCTCATGAATCTGAAGATTGGAATAAGCAAGAATGTAAAAATCACTTATTGAGATCTCTACAGTGTCACTTTGGAGAATGGTGCCAAAGAACTATTGAGAAATCAGTTAAGGATATTGGAAAAATATTCACTTGGTGAACTAACAATCCGTGATAAGCTTTTGAGGCAATGCCTTCTGAAATATTTGAAAGAAAACTTATAGGAATACAATTCCTCATGTAATATGTGTGGTTTCTATAAAACCATGCCTACATCCCTCAATTGAGGGTGTCATGATAACACGGCTACTTGTAGTTGCAAACAACCTAAGCATAAATCTATTGATAAATACCGCTACAAGTATAAACATACTAGTAGATCAACTCTCGGCTAGGAGTTGGTTACCCTCCTTGTGGTCATGCTAAGAATAAGTTCTCAAAATGTAACTACATAGGAACCAACCTCCATGTGAAGTGCTACATCTGTAGCGGTTTGCACTATGCCTCTTCTTGCTCTACCAAATCTGTGAATCTTCCACTCAAATCATATGTTGAGCATCTTGAAGCACAATCATGGTGGGATGTTATCAATTCAAAATAATTCCTCGATCCGAATGTTCAATATTAGGAGTTAGTAATGATCGAAGAATCATTTAACATGTTCAGAGCACTGAGAGGATGAGGAAGAGGAAGGACTCGAGACATATCAAGCTAAGCTCCAACCTCTAACTAGTAGAAAATTCTGTGAAAGGGAACAAGAAACCGAAGGACCGAAAAAGATGGTGAGGATCTACTCCTTATTACCATCAAGAAAGAACTTAGAGAGCTCGGTGCAAATCAAGCTCTTCAAGAAAGTAAATATATCTTTCTTTAGAGAAGAGATGCATACAACTCATAAGATCATCTGAGAAAACTTCAAGAAATCAAAAGTAGAGGCAAAATCTTAAAGATTCAATCAAAAGATATTAGTATACCATACAAAAGATGCCTCACCATTATGTGATACCACCATGGAAGTAACTATTACCACAACAATAACCAAAAAAAAAAAAAAAGAAGAAGAAGACCAAAAAGGATATGATTATCTCCCAAAGTACAAGCAAAGGTATGAGAAGCCTCTTGATCAAACTTCTCCCAAACATAAACAACCCATGGCTTATGAACCTAGTGAATATTGGAGTGGAGAAATATGTAACCAATCAAGGTCTATAATAGAAATATCCAACTCCTCTAATATGAGGACCAAGGGGGATTAAGCCTTAGGTAAACTAGACAATTGCCTAGGGCACATAAATATAAATATTTTCATTATTTTTGGTTATTATTAGAACTCAACCTACTTGATATTAGTAAATAAGATAACCAACCTTGTATAAAATATTGTATTTGTTGCATTATGAGCACCTCTTGTGATAATTCTCTCCATCCATGGATTATTACTTGTCATTATTTGAAAATTTTATAGGATATTTTAATTTTTTTGTATACCAATTTATCTAAGTTAGTGATTTATTATGATTCTTATACAAATTTTAAAATATGATAAAGTACGTAGCTTTTATTTATTTATTTGATGGGAAAAATTATTAACTAAAATTATAAGAAGGGCATCCACTTCACTTATTGCCTAGGGATGAGGTTAATGAGATGTTCAACACCCTAGTTCAACAATAATACATATTCTATGAACTAAAAGGAAGAATGAAAGTCGAATAATATCTATTGCAATAATTATAACTTGCTCTACTATACAAACCACTCAATCACTACATGCATTAATATCCTCCAATATGGCCAGTTATAAATCAATCACTTTCGATTCCTTAGAATCAAGGCATATACCCTATATGCATTCATTGACACAAGCTTTTCCTCTACAATACGGGCAAAAAAATCATGAGCTGTATCATGAAAAACTATTGAGAGAATCAATAGATTTATATAGGCACACACCAAAAATGCCTATATGGATAGGAGTAAAATTCAATATTGACCTTATTGAATTTGACCAATTAAATTTAGATATAGTCCTAGGAAATATCTTCATGTCTAGATATACTTATAGGAAATATCTTCTGTATAAATACCATCCATTTATGCAAACCTCTAATAGAGTCACCAATCACAAAGGAAATAAGGTTGTGGAGATATCATTACTAATACATGTAACTCACATGTTACATAATATGATAGAAATATATTATTGTGTGCAAATTGATTATGAAGAAGAAATAAAATATCACTATCAAAAGCTCCTCCTAGAAAAAGAGGCTATAAGAGATAATTTCATATCTCAAATATTTTTGGTGATTGAAGGCTAAAGCCTAGTTGTAGAAAAAAAGATGTTCATTGATGATTGTTTTAGCATGAATCCTCTATAGTTCTAGAAAGTAGAACATGAATAATGTGAGTTTCAGATTCATGCATAATGCCAAAACCCATCCATTCTCGCCATCCAACCACCCTCAAGCATGTGGTGGCTAGTCGAGTAGAGTATGAAAACAATCATTAACACCTATCCCTAAGTGCATCTACAATCAAGGGTTTCCATGGGTTCACTAAGGTTTATTTATCAAATTATTATGTTAATAGACATTCTACAATGGTAGCAAGGGGTGGGATCTAATGGTGTGACCATGTAATTTTTATTCTCTATATTAAATTTGACATCCATTTGAATGTCGCTTAAATTTTTCTCTAACTTTGAGAAGTCAATAAAAAAAAAGTAGTGTCTTGATCATATGGTAGATTTTGTGGACCTTTTTCTAGGGAAGTATAAAGAGAACATAATAAAATATGATAATCAATGTGATATGTGTAAAATCTAAGATAAGAGCCTTGAGATTGATATCTATCGCCAATTTTAAAATAGATGTATTTAAGATATTTGTACTAGTAATTATCTCAATTAAAGAAGCATTTAGTCTCATCCACAATGTTTTCCAAAAACACACACATAACTTGAAACCTCCTTTGAAGGTTCCCATCTTGGATGACATAATATATAATTGATTGCATAATCTCAAATCTACAATTATCTTTTCAATATGTTTCATAATGGAGGTTATAACTTAGGTGTACCCATCAATATAAAAATGACCCTATGGTTGGAATTTGTAAAATAACCAAAAGATTAAAAAGTGCCCCCAAGGTTTGTTCCCTAACATGGTTAACATCCTCAAAGGTTTGATTACTCAATTTTTTTAAAATTATTTGCCATCAAACATATTTTGAAAGTTAAGGAAATAAGGCATAAAACTAGGCTCAAGTAAGGGGATTGAGTGACCAAACCCATGCATCAATCCTTCCAGGTGACCCTCAACAAGGTGTCAACCTAGAAAAGGAAATAAAGTGAAATTCCCTCTCTTTCCACACAATTACATTTATCATGTCCTCTGACTCTTCATCCAAAACACTTTCCTAAAAGCTTCAACTAGTCTAGGGAAGTGTGAATTACTTTGTACAATTTTATTCATTTTGCGCCTAGGGAAGTATGGATTCCTTTTGTACATTTTTATTTATTTTGTGCCAAGGTAAAGAAAAAACATCCTCCTATTTGACTTTCCCACATGCTTGTTAAAATTCCCAAACAAGAGGAGAACATTCCAATCAAGCAATCAATCACTTACATCAAGAGGAAGGGGATGTAATCCACATAAAGCCATCCACCAAACTAATTGTCCATGTTATCTTCCATTCCCTTGACATGTTTTCTTACCTCTTCAAGAATCTCTAATATGAATTTTTATGGTTGTTGCTTGTGATTGTTAATGAAGACTTCTAAAATAAAATGAAAGGCTCTTTCAACCACTTGAGGGGAGGAGGAGGGTATGCATTTTGGGGAAGGGCCTAGGTGAGTTGATAATGCAACTTGTAACATACAATATTCAAATCTCTCCACCAATGTTCAAATCCCATTGTCTACATGTAGGTTATGGTGGTTTGTCTCTTGAAAGGTAAATTAAAGCCCCACTTCACCCCAATTGGTATGAGCCTATTATGCTCATCTAAAGTTAACAAGATTAGGAATAGGAGAAGGCCTTTTTCTTCTTCTTCTTTTATACATCTCAAACATTTTAATCAACACTCAAATAACATCATCATAGTGATCAAATTTGAAGGTTTGGTCTTAATTTCAAGTTAAAGGGTGTATAAATCCAACCAATTGATGATGAAAAGTTGCAACAAGTTGTATTTAGTACATATTCACTAAATTCAAGAGTCTAAATCTGATGTCTACAACTCCATGGAAGATGGGACAAAACAACTAATGAGAGGGGATGCCGAAGGATAGTGGGTAGGGGCCTCCACCTCTAAAGAGAGGGTGGGGGTGAGCCGTATATTAAATAAGGTATTACGGTTATAACTTTTATATAATGTAGCCTTTAAGATGGGTTTGAATCCTTAAGAAAGACCTATCGAACAAAGTATGATTGGAAACATAATGTTTTTGAAAGTGGATTTTTAACCATATAAACGATATATTTTTTTCATATTTATCGACATGATTCGCCACATGTATTTGGAGGTACACAACCCTCATTTCCTACTATTTAAAATAATTTATTATTATCGGGATTATTTCCTTCTATTCAAACAATCAAATATTTTGGGTATTGCAATTAAATAACTAAAACATA
>CM031238.1:719280450-719473354 GCA_018340775.1 Taxus wallichiana var. yunnanensis
GTTATAAATAATAATATCTTTAATAAGTTGTCCTCAAAATAGGGCTTGTCTATTTTAAGCTTTTATCCCTAAAGATAGAGATCCCTTAAGGGCATGGATTTTATGAATGCCATCACGTTAGATTTGACGATGGTACCTTTCTATTCGATTTAGAAAATATCAATGGTAGGGAAGGGCACCTTTCTTCATTTGTTGTCTTTCTTATCCATTTAATTGTCGATGCCATTTTAGATTTTTTCCAAGCCTTTAAAGTTTAAATTCTTGAAGTTAAGCTCTATCAAGATTGGAATGATCTACATGAACATTTTATATGTAGTTGGAGCCATTAATAATGCCATGATAGTTTTTAGGAACTTACAAAAACCATAGGAAATTTTTGAAACCTAAATGAGTTGAGATCTACACATGAAAATTGATTAGCATTTCAAGCCACTCACAAGGGCACTTAGCTTGTTAAGTGTATAATAGATGTGTTGTCTATTTATTATGCATTGAGTCATAAAAATTATTCAACTTATCTTCTTCGTGACTCTATTATCTAATTTTATCTCCCTAAATCCTTTCAATTTTCCCTCTTTGAAGATTAGACTCATTCATTTTATTCATATCGAGAACATGTTTGTCAATGTAGGTATGAAACAAACATGGAAGAAATTGAAGCGCATACTACTCTCAAGTATTCTCTTGTTGACTATACTTCTAGTTTAAATTTGTTCCTTACTTTTTATATATTGTAACGTTCCTTTTAAACATAGCTACCATGTTGTTGAATCTTCTATATGCTCTATAAATATCAAGAAAACCTCATCCCATATCACCACTAAAAACACATATACCGGAGAAAACACATACACATTTCAAGTGAAATATTCAAATTGATGCAAGAGGCATATTATTATGCTGAAAATGGAAAATCATGTCCTAACAAAAATATAGAATTTTAGATAAACAAAACTATTAACTAGTAAAGATAAATAGGTTCTTTCCTTTACGAGATAGTGCCATGAGATTAATTTGTTAGTGTGTTGGAAAAATAATTTGTCACATGGGAAAATTAGAGGTCTCTCACCAACAGTGTGGGACTAAGTCCCTTTGTTGAATGGGATATCTCCATTTATTGAAAATAGGGAAATTATGTACACTATTCTAATAACCAGGGGTGGTCTTTCGACCGGGGATCACATAGGGTACTTCCTACACCTGTGGAAAAATTCTTGTAGATACTACAAGGGAGGAAATATCTTGAGAGAGAGGTGTGAAGAGAATAGTGAGAGGGTTTTGCACAATAAATAACACAATAGAGTTTATTTCTTAAAACTAGAATACATCCATGATTTCAATGAGAAGACACCATTTACATAGAACAAGGAACATGATACAAATAACACAAAGTCTAAGTGCATAACATTCAATAAGTACATGCTCATGGAGTGTAGTTGAGATGGAGAGGAAACATAAACAAAGGAGATAGAGGAATTTGATCACTTGTTCCTAGAAAGAATATGGGAGCTAGTAAACAAGAATAACCATCCTTTGAAATGAGGAGGCTCTCTCAATTTATAGCTTTACAATGCAACTCTTCATCTACCCCCACATGACTCTTCATGTCCCATCACTTGTGAATTTTCAATTACCCTTAGAAGAGACAAATTAAGTACCTCTCTTATAATTTGAGAGAGTAATTTTACATTTTACAAATATTTTATCGTCACTTAAGTAAATAGGACAAAATGTCATGATTACATACAATGAGGAATTAGAAAGGGGGAGAGAAGAGGAGAAATAATGAAGAGAGGAGAGAAAATATGCTCTAAAGCATGGATGAAGGTTCCTCCACCCTTGATGGATATCATCTCTGATGATGATGAAGATGAAATCTTGATCAATGAAGAGGATAAAATGTCATCATTACATACAATGAGGAATTAGAAAGGGGGAGAGAAGAGGAGAAAAAATGAAGAGAGGAGAGAAAATATGCTCCAAAGCATGGATGAAGGTGCCTCCACCCTTGATGGAGATCAACTCCGATGATGATGAAGATGAAATCTTGATCAATGAAGAGGATAAAATGTCATGATTACATACAATGAGGAATTAGAAAGGGGAGAGAAGAGGAGAAATAATGAAGAGAGGAGAGAAAATATGCTCCAAATCATGGATGAAGGTTCCTCCACCCTTGATGGAGATCATCTCTAATGATGATGAAGATGAAATATTGATCTATGATGACCCTCCACTATGATGCACCGGTGAAGAGCTCCGATGAAGATCCTTTGAAAACTTTTCCCCTTTTAAAACTCTTGAAATGATGAACCTCTACAACATTGTTTGGACACACCGAGAAGAGGAGTGATGAAAAATTGATAGGTAGACCACCGAGAGTATTGAAAGATGACTTCCCTCATTGAGACAATCCTTCGCTTCTTGAGACACTACCATATCTTTATGAACAATCATTCTCATGGGGAGAATTTGGTGCATTTTCTCACACAACCATGATCATGATTTTATCACCGTGATGGCACTGCTAGTGAAATATTTGAGGATTCAAATGATATGGAGATATTGTAGAGGATTCCCTAGTTAACAATGTATGAAAAGGGTGAATATTTTGGATTAAAAGATACCCCTAGTCAAGGGGTTAGATTTTGAGGATTTTAGACAATAAGATGCCCCATTCAAGGGTTGAATAGGAAGATGAGGAGGTTAGATAGTTAGTTAGATGATGATGATGATTAGGTATGGATGATGATAAGGTTAAAAGATGATGATAGAAG
This sequence comes from Taxus wallichiana var. yunnanensis, assembly GCA_018340775.1. Taxonomy (NCBI): domain Eukaryota; kingdom Viridiplantae; phylum Streptophyta; class Pinopsida; order Cupressales; family Taxaceae; genus Taxus; species Taxus wallichiana. The sequence goes on from CM031238.1 coordinate 719,283,228, forward strand.
GGGTGTGCTACCATAAATTGCCCATTGTTTCATCATTAGCAATTGTGATTAATGTGGCATAAAGCAAGATGCACCAAGGTATTAAGACCATGATGACATAATTTCCAAATGCCCATGTCCTCATATCATTGGACATATTGATATAATGATGGTCCTCATATCATTGGGCTGTGCAAAAAGGAAACAAAAGGGGCCTCATATCATTGACTAAAATGTAAATACGAGATAAGCAAGCAAACACAGAAAAACACACACATTGCATTTTTGTATGGATTTTGTGAATGTTTTGATTTTTAGATTTTGGATTTTTGAATGTTTTGATTTTTTGGATCTTAGATTTTGGATTTTTAGATTATTTGATGTTGGAGATTTGGGATTTAGGATGGGAAGTAATGGTGGAGGATAGGTAAGATGAAAGGATTTGGGATGGGATATCTTATGGGGGATGGGAAGGGATGTAAGGTGGGATGTGACTTTCTCCTATAAGTCCCAAAGCGTGTTTGGGTAGGATGAAAGGGAAGGATTGAGGGAAATTGGATAGGTTGGATAGGATAGGGATTGGTTGATAGGTTAGGATTAGATGGGATGTGGGATGGGAGATAGATAGGATGAGGGATGTGGTATATGATAAGATGGGAGATATGGAATATGATAAGATATGCCCCCAGGTATAGGGAGATGGATTGAGGGATAGATGTGGTGTGCCCCAAGTGTAAAGTAGGGTGGCTTGTGTGGATGGATGGATGGGTTTGATTTTCCCTAGGTGTAGGGTAGGATGGGAAGTGAGGGGTATCTAAAATGGATGATGCCCCTAGTGGATGGTATTAAGATTGTTACCCCCAATCATGATGATGACAATTAAAAAGGGACATGAGGAGGATTGGATGAAAAGGAAATGATCATCATCTGCCCATGGATGTTTGATCCTAAGGGAAAAAGGATGTGGATGTGATGGATGGAAGGAAATGACATCAGTGATGAAAAAGATAACCCTAACAACACATGTTGTAAGGAAATAGTAGCACTAAAATAAAAGTGTGACTAATGTTTAAATAATACCTAGTAACATGAATGTCCTATGTCTGTGAGATCAAAGTGTGTGTTATTGTGATGGTTAATTACCACTTGAAGTGAAGACTTAATGGGTAGTATGTGAAGACAAACTAATGTATAGGGAGTGATTAAGTCAAGTAGGTTGATGGAAGGTGAACGGAAGGTTAAGTCATGCATTGCTCCATTTCCACTAGACATCCATAGCCCTAAAGAGAGTTATTGGAAACACCCCTAGAGAGAGTCTTGAGGTAGATTTTATTTTATATTGTTAATTTTGATATGATTTTTTTGCTTTTTGATATTTGGATTTTTTTCACGAAGATCTTCCACTCTCTTGAAAACTCTCAATGGTTTACAAATCACTAGTGGCTTTGATTGGGGGGTGGAAAAGAGTGTGGTAATGACATTGGCTAGAGTGTTAAAAGATGCACCCAAGGGTCATCACCATAAGTTAATTAAGTGTTTTAAAGTGTGTGGATCTATAGGAGGAAAATGGTGCTTAAATGTTGGAGGTTATGATAGACCAATGTCACACAATGGTAGTAGGTACTATTAGCTTACAACATGTGTGAGCAAGATGATCAAGTGTTCAATTGAATGGATTGGAAGAGGATATAAATGGATGTGATGATAAGAATGTATTAGGTGTAATGGGATTTGGATTTTGGATGGAAAGAGGATGGGTGGGAAGGAAAGAACTTCCATGCGCAGGCGATGAATTATGTGCTCAATCCATTTTTAGGTGTTTGACATTTGTAGGGGATTAAATTATTATTGATTGGGTGGAGTGGTTAGGATGTTAGGATCAACAAGAAGAGTGGTAGGAATGGGTTTTGATGGAGTAGTGGGAGGGTCGTTGCTAGTGTTAGGTTTATACCCTAAGACTAAACAACTGGATTTTGATGCAAGGAGATGGGTTCATGAATGTGTTGTTCATGGATGCCTAATCCTTTTCCTTGATGTTTCATATTAGCGAACATATTTTTGGCTATATGATATGAAGTGGATGGGGAAGATGATGCCATGTGGTCATCATGAGACTGGGGGGTTGTAATTTTGTCATCTGCTAAGAGGTTGGACTTGATAAAGGATGGGAGGAGATATTGGTTTTGGTCGCGGAAGGATGTTTGGATCTACGATGAGCTTTGGATGATTAATGATGTGTAGATTTAGAGTGGGAATTGGATGGTGAGATGATGGTTAGGGAGATTATTTGGATGGAAAAGTGGTGGATAAAGAGGTATAAGGATAATAATTCTTTGGTTAATGAGGTTTTGGACATAAGACCTAAATTTCATGCAACGATTGGTCGAATGTCATGGGTGCGATGAAATTCATAATAATAGTGTTCTTGATACCAAGATGGTTTGGGAAGGTTTGGATTGTGTGATTTGTTTGGGGATAGATGATCATGTTGAAGGTTTTGAGACGATGGAAGATGGTGGTCAAGGATTCTCCTAAAGGAGTGAAGTGGTTTGGGTTAAATGGTTTGGAGGGAGTAGGAAGTAATGGTTTAGGATTGGGTGGATATTGAGATGGTTTGGTTGATTTGGTTTTATGAGTTGGATTAGATGGTTGTGGCTTAGAAGATGAAAGAGATAGGTTAGGCACGGGGCCGAAGTGGATAGTTTGGGCTTGAAGGCCAAAGTAGATTTAGTTGATTTTGGATTGGTTGGAGTATGTGGTTTTGAGGTAGATGTTGTGGATCAGGAGTAGATTATTTGAGATTGATATATGTATATGAAGGAGATGGGGTGGATATGGGGGTCACAGTAGATTTGGGTGATGTTGGGGATGAAGGAGATTTGGGATATGGGTGTGGTGTAGGAACCACATTAGATTTGGTTGATTTGGGGATGAAGTAGATGAAGGTGGAATATGAGCCTCATTAGATTGGGTAGGATATTTGAGAGGAATGAGATTGGATTTTTAGGTTTGGGATTTGGTGACTTAGGAGTCACTTTAGATGTTTTAGGATTGGGGGATGGGGGAGATGAAATAGGATTAGAGGATAGGATAGTGTTGGGTTTAGGTGATGAAGGGGTTAAGATAGGATTAGGTGTGGATGAAGAGGGTGTGGGTGGCATAGAATCCATATTATATGGTTTAGGATTGGAGATAGAAGGGGATGGGGGTGACTTAGAATTCATGGTGGATGAGATAGTTTTGATAGGATTGGGTGTAGGTGATGGAGGCGATTAAATAGGCTTATCGACTAAATTTGATGTGGGATTAGGGGATGTGGAACTATCTAGGAGAAAGTATGGAGGATTATATTGGGGTGATGAAGATGATGGGAATGGAGGAATAAGATGGGATGTGGGGGATAATAATTTTGGGGTAAGTGATTGGGATTGTTGTGGGTATGTGAATGGAACTCGATGATAGGTTTGATGACAATTAGATTTAGGAGTTCAGATTTTGGATGGTAGTAGATGAATTTTGGTGGAGAAAGGTGTGGGTCATGATGATTGATAAGGAATTTGGAGGTTGGGGTTTGGGATGGTTGTGTGTGTTTGGGATTGGTGGCTAGACTAAAAAATACATAAAGGAGGTCCTCTTGGTCTAGGTCAAAGTTAGTGAGGTGGTCAAAGTCGCAGTGTAATTAGTTTGTGTGGATAATAATTTATGTTTATTAGGTTGAGGTGTGGATTGAGATGATTTGGGTTCCTCAAGGAGGAGTTCAATGGGGTAAGGGGTAGGGATCATAGAAAGGGGAAACTTTGGATGGGGTTGGTTAGGGGATGATGGTTTAGGGGTGATTGGTTGATTGAAGATTGAATATTGGATATTTGTTGGTTAAGTAGTTAGATGGTTTTAAGGATGTTAGGATCAACATGTGATGGTTGATTTGGATGATGAGGAGAGGATTGGTTAAGGTAGGATGTTAAGTTTGAGATTTTTTTGTTAATGTGTTGGATAGTGTGTGGGACTTCATGGTCAAAGTGAGATGGTTGACTTTAATGGGTGGGGGATGATGGGATAATTTGGTTGATGGATTTAGAAAATAGATAGGGATTTGGATGTTGGTTTAGAAAGGATGGGGATTGAGGATCAAAGGCCATGGTTAGATAGGATGTGTGGGGGATTAGATTTGGATTAGGATTGATAGTGGTGGGATTATAATTTTGGATTGTGATTAAGGATGGTGATAGGATTAGGATAGGGATTGTGTGATTATGGATGGATGATTATGATAATGTTTGATTAATTAAAATTTTAAGGTGATGGGATGGCTAAGGGTGTTCACAAACAAACAAAAAACATGCAACACACACCCTAACTAGTCAAGTGGGATTGTAACAAAACTATAGCCCACTTTCAATACCACACACTAATGATAGCAGTCCAAAATTGGATCTCCACCTATGTTTCAATGTGGGGTCAGCTAGCGAGTGATCTTGGGGAGTGCGGCCTCCTTGCACTATAGCTTAATATCTAGCCAATAGGGCTACCTAGACTTGGATACACAAGCTCACTAGGGTGTCCCGATATACCTTGGGTACGTGGGGCCAAATTTTGTGTTACAAGAATGTTTTACGAGGCCTCGAGTATTGGGATGTGGAAGCCCCTCACTTCAAGTTGTTCTTAAAACAAGAAAGCACTTAGCTAATAAAATTAGATGTCCTTGAATTTGTATACCCCGTTGGAACATGGGGTGTGTCTACGAGACCCCTAAGACTATGGTAAGTGTGTGGATGTCACTTCCACATCATGTTACCCCCTTAAAATGAAAAAGGGAAGGAAGAATAGTCATTTTTATCCTCAATATCATCCTAGGATGCGAGAGGAAGAGCATACACGATGTCATCTTCATGTAAAAAAAAAGTAGCAACACGTAACACAAAAGGACAATAAACACACACAACAATAAAAATTAATGATAAAGTTTGTATGATGGGGCCTTCAACAAGGGGACTTGTAAAACAAAAGGATTAGTAATTGTTTTATACCCCAATGTTCCTAGACCATTTGAGTTGTGAGACAAGGGGTTAGTAGTTTCGATATATTGCAACCACAAGTGATAGGAGAATACTAATCGAATATTAAAATCAACAGAGTTTCCCCTTATTCCTAAAATATTCTTGTAAAAATAGAATTTATGAACCTACAAGATGCCTCTAAAACACCAAAAAGTGGGATTGGATTAATTAGTACCAATGTAAAATTGTTACCACGACAAAAGCACTACTATAATTCAAAAGCGCCATTATAGGTCAAAAGCGTTGTTAGAGAACAAAAGTGCCAATCTACTCAAAAGTGTTGAAACATAGTAATAAAAGCACTAATTTATTGACAAAAGTGCCAATATATGCTCAAAAGTGCCAAAACAGAAATAGATAGGGTTAACATAAATCAAATTTTAAAGTCTATACAAATGCGTTGATATACAGACAAAATCACCACTATATCTGTAAACGCGCTACTATATCTATAAAATCTCCACTATACAAAAGTGTTAATTTATCAGCAAAAGCTCCACTTTATCTGCAAACATGCTACTTTATATGTAAATGAGCGCTTTATCTGCAAAAGCTCCACTATACAAAAGCGCTACTTTATCTGCAAAAGCTCCACTTTATCTCGTAAACACATTTTGTAAGGGCATCATTACTCCAAGGCTAGCATAGAGATAGTATAGAAATGTCTTAGTAAAATTTTGGTTTTTAGGGTCTTTAGAGGTGTACTTGAGTCCTTCATGGTGTCTTTTAGGCTTTAGAAATTCAAATTTTAAATTATGGAATTTCCCTCCATTTTCTCTATTCAAAAATTTGAAAATCTCTTAAGCCATTTTTGGCTTCTTTGGTATTTGTAGGAGGTCTAGTTGGTTTAATAGGTTCCTTAGGTGTTGTAAGGTCTCAATTATGGTTTGGAGGCTCCAAATTATGACCTCTTATGTGAAATTGTAACTCTTTTCCTTGAGGTCACTCCTTCTTGTTAAGTAGTTGGCATACATGATGTCATCATGAAGCATATTAGGTCAGCTTATGAACCAAATTCAAGCCAAGGAGTATTTGAAGGAATTTTGTAACTATTTTTCTCATTAATCAATCAAATAATTTGAATTGGGGATCTATTGAATGAGTTGGTAAGCTGTTTGAAAATTGAATTGTGCATGATTTTGTGCATAAATTTTATTAGTTATTTGAACTTTAAATTCTTTTAGAAAAAGGAGAATACGGTAGGGAGAATGCTCCCACTATGTAATTTCAAATTCTATGTCATTTTTGTTTGTTTATAATCATTTGTTTGTGCGTGAGTGTGATACATTGGTAATGTGTAGTCATAGTTGAGAACATCTAGGTATATATTCAATAATGATTGGTGAATGTGAAGTGATGTGTAAGGAAGACCCTTCAAGCCTCTATTAGAGGAATCAATTGTTAGGGTTTTGATTATCTCTCACCGTTGCCAAAAAAACCCCGATTTTTAGACATGGACATGACATTTAGAATATATAGCACATGATTTAAGGTGATTCAAAGCTTATTGTTACTCTCTTGAGTTTCTAGAACTCATTTTATATGCTTTTGAAGTGATTTGAGACCTGGAAGTGGAAAATAATGTTTTTTGTGAGTCAATCCTCCTCTCGAGTCACCGTGTGATGAATCCTCAAGGTTTAGAGAAGATTAATTTCTCAAGGGTCTAAATCACCACCTCCAAGTCTAAAAATATAACAAAACCATCCTCTCTATCATAAGATCAAGATTCAAAACTAACTTTTCATTTTCAAGTTAATAGTAAAGAGATTTTGTTGAGTTCCTTAAGGTTATTATAGCGAGTTTGAAGTGGTCTAATTAAGAGGTTCTAAATTGCAAGTTTTATCTATTTATTTCAAAGGAGCAAGCCTGAAATTTTACACATAGAGTCTTAACCTTAATGTGTTTTAGAAAAGCTACACCTTTAGCGGAATGAGTTTCCCAAGAAAAAGTAATGACCGAATCGGTCTTGGGATGGGCTAGTGAGTGAAGGCAAGTTAGAAGAGCGGAGTTGTGAAGGGAGTAAGAGATTAAAAAAATATGTTTTTCCACATTCCAAAATCATTAAAGGGTGCTCAAAAACATTGTTACTTTCATCATAGTCATTTTGATCATTCTATCCATTACCGTTCCATTTCTTGATGTTCTAAGAAGGCTCAAATTGGTAGTTTTTGCAAAGTAGAGCAAGGTGAGCAATTTTCAAACTTTCAAGAGTTTAGATGGCTGAGATAGACTGGGAGAAGGATAATACACATGTTTGAAGCCTTGAATGTTATGTTTTGAACACAAAAAGTAGATTTTAGGTTTTGGTTGTTTCCTAGTATTGAGAACAAGGTGCAAATACAAAACTAGGTCTAAGTTGAAAGAGATTCTCTAATACAACTTGTTGAGAAGGTAATAATCCTTGATATGACTACATCATTATTGGTATCGGGAGAAAGGAAGAAGAAGAAGAAATTGACAAGAAAGTGAAAAGAGAGAGAAAGCAAGAAGTAGTGAAGAGAAGAAGAAGAAGTTGAGAGGAAAGAGAAGATGTTGACAAAATTCCACCAAGAAGAGCAGTGGAGGTGGAAATAGAGAGCAACTCGAAAAGTGTTGAGTTAGCAGGAATGATAAGAAAATTTCAAGACAAGTTAGGAGCATTAGAGGTCTCCCAGAGAAGAGGAAAAGCATTGGAAGAAGACAATGATGATGAGGAGAAAGGCCGTGAGAAGGAGAACAAGAAGAAGAGGAAGGAGCAAAAGTAAGGATACTGAAGGTAGTCATGGGAGTAAGCACAAAGCCAAAGATGAAAGTGTTAGAGTATGGAGGTAGTCTACATCTAGAAGAGCTCATAGAATGGATAGCTAAGATGGACAAATATTTTGATTTGGAGAACATTGTAGAGAACAAGAAAGTGAAATTTGCAATGACTAAGCTTACATGACATGCAACAGTATGGTGGGAATTTGTGCAATAGGAAATACTAAGCGAAACAAAGAGAAGATCAAGAAATGGGACAAGATGGTGGCTAAGTTAAAAGGTAAGTTTATTCCTATTGATTATCAAACTGTTTTATTTAAGAAATTACAAAATTTGAGGCAGAGAGAGTCAAGTGTAACTGATTATACTAATGAGTTTTATAAGTTGGCTATGAGGTCTGGTCATATACAGGATGATGTTGAAGAAGTGGACAGGTATGTAAATGGATTAAGGTTGAACATTCAAGATGAAATCAACCTATTTCACTTGAGATCAGTAGAGGAAGTTGTTGGCTAGATTTTACGCATGACTAAAAACCTAGCGATCATGAGATAAATCTCCCTCATTTACCGGTGAGGCTCCCAGTGTAAGATTTTGTTAGTTATATGTCATAATATCTATTTGTGGGTATTACTTTAACTATGTAGCTCATGAACCATAGCTAGATAGTTTTGCAACAAGTAAACAGCTATAAGAGAAAGGAAATATTTGTAGAAGGGAAAAATAATAGAAAGCAGGAAGAAAGGAGGGAAGATGTGCAACCCAATTAATAGTTCACAAAGTTGATTGCATGTACATAGATAAAAAAAGATCTTTAAATACAAAATTTAAAGTAAAGGATAGTTTCAGATCTAGATCTAGAATAACATAAAGTCTATGAATAGATCTAGAAATAAATAAGAAGAAAAATGCACCGTTGACACAAAGTTCTCCAGGAAATCTCTTCTCTATTCTTCTGCTTGCATGAGAAGCCATCATGGGTTTCACTCAAATTATGGAACACAAGAATGCTGATTACAAATTCCGATCCTTTAACCCGTAGGTTCTTCCTCTATTTATAGTGTATAAAGGGCAATTACAAATAAGAAGCTTTAAATGAATTCCCACATGTGGAAGCTATGAAAAGGGAAACAATTGGAAATATTCCTCCTAGAATTCCTCTTTGCATGACATGCATGATTTATAACTAAAAAATAGAACCTTCTATTTTGCATGTCTGCCACCTATTTCCAAGTAATTGACTTCTTCAAGTAATGAATTTTAAACCAATCACTTAAGTTTTATAATTTAATTGATTTCTCAATTACTTTGTCAGAGAAAATAAAAGAAAGAGGAAAAGAAATAAGAAGAAAGCTGCAACCCTCCCAGTCTTGTTCTTCTTCCATATTCTACATGCGGTTAACTCTTTTCCTTTGATTGGGTTGCACATCTTCTATCCTTTCTTCCTATTTTCTATTATTTTCTTCTTCTATAGATATTTCCTTTCTCTTACAGATTGCTTACTTGCTGCAAAACTATCTAGATATGGTTCATGAGCTACATAGTTAAAGTAATACCAATAGATAGATACTAGAAAATATAATTGACAAAATATTACATAGAGCCTCACCGATAAATGAGGGAGATTTATCTCATGACTACCTATGTTTTCAGCTATGCATAAAATCTAGCCAACAGTTTTTGGTGACTCCATTGGGAATAACACAAATTAGTAGATGAGAACTTTCCCAAGTTATAAGCCATAGATCTAGTCTTCACGGGAAGAAGAGTGCAAACTCATCCAGATCTGAATCATCTTCAACATATTTCAGCACTGGAATTTTCACCAAGTCTATTATCAAAGAATACACACTCTGTTTATAAATGCAAAATCAACCACTTGCCCCTGCAGACCTATTCCATGGAGTGCAACCTTTGGACCTCACGAATCGACTCTTCTATGCATGATCTACCTAAAGGGACAAGAAATAATTTTCTAAAATTCTTTGGAGATGGAAAGAAAAATCTAGATGACCACTTGGCTGCATTTTTCATATCTTGTGGAGTGCTTGTAGTTGAACATGAAGATGTATATGTCAGACTCTTCATAGAGACTTTGCATGACTTGGTTGGAGAATGGTTCTACCGGCTAGCTCCTAACACCATAACCAACTGGGCCACTATGAGAGATGCATTCTTGAAAAAGATTCAAACCAGCTGAAGATTCCAGTACCTTGATAACTTAGCTCACTCAGTTGAAGAAGGAGCCACATGAGCACATGTGGGATTTTATTGCTAAATTTCAAAGAATACTTTACAAAATTCCGGCATCTTCTTCTCGAATAAAAGAATAAAAATTTATTCTTCATCAATTATTTACTTCCTAAAGTAAAGTTATCAATCTGTGAAGAGCACGTCTTGCTGACTTGAGTATTAATAAAGTTGACAAAGGATCAAAACTTGCTCCAAAGCGGTGAATGCACGATCACAATTATCTACATGTAATTGTAACTCATTCACCAAGACATAAATACATCTTATAAATTTTGAAATGACTCAACAAACAATGGTGCAATGTGATTTTATCAAGAATGAATCTAATAACAAGTTTCCATAAGAATTTATTTAAGATTCTACTAAAAGGAAATCTCTTAGTTTTATTGATATACATGAACTTGGTTACTAAAAGCATAGTACTTATAACTTCAACCCTTTACTAATCCTCCTGAGATGATGTCCAGTGGACTCTTCATACCTTCATGAAAATAACTCACTAATCCTTTAGGTCATGTAATTGAGAGACATTGATTACAAAAACATTATCTTTTTAGAAAAAAAAAATTTCTCAATATCTATTATACTATAGTTTTTTTACAAAAACTATATCTTTCTCCTTCATTTTCCTTCTTTTCTCCTTGTCTTCCTTGAGGAATGACCTTCATAATCACCTCCTTTGATATTTTATCCTCTCTCTTGATTCTTCATATCCCTAACTATTTTCTAATGACACATCAATAATGACCTTTTATATGCCATCATTCACATATTGAGGCATTTCACAACTTTTCAAACATTTAGTGACTTCCCTACAACTTAAGACCTATAACCATGTACTTGGACAACTATATGCTCCCTCACATTCATTACAACTACCTTGTTACTCTATGAAAGTCACATTTCTTCATTCTCAAGTCTTTACAATTTCAAATCTCATTTGGAGGGAAATACACAAAGGAAGAGAATTCAAAATTTTAACCATTATTGCTTGCTTGTAGTGACTCCCTGAGCCTATAAAAGGATTTTAACATGTTCCAAAACTCCAAATCATGGAAAGAAGGAGGATTGACCACATAATGTTTTCATTCCATGATCTCCTGCATTAGATATGGATAAGTTTAAGCTAAATGAATAAATGAAAGTTCTTGATGATTTTTTTTCTCATGTGGACAAGGAGGAAACTAGTTTGGATGAGGTGAATGCAAGTGAAGAAGAGATAGAGTAGTAGGTACAAGAAGTCATGAATGCATTTGAAGAAGAAAAGGTAACCCAAATTGACTCTAAACTTGTTTGATGATTGAGATTGATGTTTCATTAGGTGAATTCCTAGAAATTGTGGAAAATGACTCCATTGGTACATATGGAATGCAAAAAGAGAATGGGATAAGAAAGATTGAGTGGGGTAATGAACATTATGATTAGTTTTTCATAGGAGAGGTAGATGATTTGCTGCGAGATTTATTGTGTATGATGAATGAGGAAATAAATGATGAAAGTACAAGCTGAGAGAATGATGGATTTTTGGGTAAAAAAGATGAAAATGAGGATAATGCAGGTATAGGTATAGATCTAAGGGAAGTTGAGATGATGGGAAACATGAAGAAGAAATCATGCAAGCAAGAAAAGGAAGAATATGGACAATTTTCAGTCTTTTCAAGTAAAGAAAATGATGAAAACATGGAAATCAAAGGCTATATAGGGATGAATGATATGAAGAAGCATTAGGGAGAATATATTTTTGTTTTTGTGTTTATTTGTTTAGGTACAGGTGATGAAAGGCTGAATTTAAAGAAAATCAAGATGGAAGTCAAGAGAAAGAAGAGAAAATTCAAGGCAAATGCAAATATGAAGAACAATATTTGGGACCCAGGTGGTTATGAGACAAAAGACAGTAGGGGTACTAGGAAAAGTGCAAGAACAAGTCAAGAAGATCAAAAGACCTTAGAAGAAATCAAATTGCAATATGTGGCTTCTTTTCTCCACCTTGGGAGTATGATGCAGAGCATCATGGAGTGAGAAACATTAAGGTGATAATTGTCCTTTTTATGATCTTAGGTTATTTGAGTGTTTTAGGGGTCTTAGGGAGATAATGTGAGTAATGTCAAGGTGATGGAAATGTTTAAAATTTGAATTTGCATTCTTATTGTATTTTCCCTCCAAAAAGGGATTCAAATTTGTAAAAGCTTGTAAAAAGGAAAAATGGCCCATGTAGTGAGTGTAAAAGGAAAATGAAAGCTTGTATAAGAATAGGAAGTTTCTAGCTTAGGGTTTCATGGGTCATTAGAGTTAGGGACATGTTTAAAAGTTGTAAAAAATAGTCATAATATGTGAACAAGACATATGAAGCTCAAGAATCATCAAAGGGCAGTTAAGAATATTGAATGCATATGGAAGTTAAATAGGCACAAGAAAATGGAAGTTATGGAAGATTGGGTAGCATGTATTAGATAGATTTCTAATATATCGGTGTGGAAAGGGATATTTCAGGGCTCATTCCTCATGGGAGAAAGAGGAATGCGGATTTAAGAAGGGAGGAACTATACTTTTTGTATGAATTGCATATTTCTATGAAGAAATATGTTTTCTTTACAATGGTGTCTATGATCCTTCACAAAGATGCTATGTATGCTATTGTAGTTTGATTATTTGATATTTATTCTAGTTAAGTATCAAATAATGGTTTAGTTACAGTAAGTTAGTGTGGAGATTGGCATGACAAGCTTTGGTTTAGCCTAGAAATCAAGGTAAGAACTATGTGTGAAAGTTAGATGACTGTCTCGAGAAAGTCATCAATTTTTTTTTAATTTCAACTATAAATGACTTGAAATTTTAGATTAAGGAAAAAAGGTAATTCTCTAGATGGGGTTTTAATTTTTACCTTAAATCATAGTATTTTTGGAGATGTTTAAGTTTTTCCTAAGCTAGATTGAGAATGCATGCAAACTATTTGTCACTGATGTATGCCTAGTAAAATAAGCATAACTCACGTGTTATGAGGAGTTAGGATTTGAAATTTTGGGGATAGAACAATAAGAATATTTTTCAAGTGGGTTTTGAAGAAAATGGTGATTTGATTTTTTAAAAAGTTATTGATGACATATTTCTGATCTAAATGGGAAATGAGCCTTTGTGGGCTTAGTAAGATCCTCTTTTGTAGAGAGTAGGGGAGTTGGTTTTTTGTAAATCCTCTTGATTACTTCAATTATTTGTTTTTTTATTCCTCTCTACATTAGGGAATAACATGCATGACATGTATCCATGGTCTCCCAAGTAGTAAATTGTATCGAAATGAGGCGTCGATAACAAATAATACAAGTAGGAACAATTTTAGGCCCAACTTGTATAGGTAGGGTGATAGTGCCCATGCATGTGCGAGTAGTAGATTCATATCCATTAATAAGAGTATAATTTTTAACAATTAAATCATCGGTAGTGCTAATTTCTCCGATGAGGGAGAGAGCACATAGATTTATAGTAGAGTTATTATTAATGAGTACACATTTGATCCCCATGACATCAATAGTAGTATTGATAAGAAAAGGTACAAAGGGTTGTCAAAAATAGAAGGAGGGATATCCTCATAACTAAAATATATATCACGTGGTAGATGTTTGAGGATTGAATGAAATGTATGAATGCAATAGGTGAATTAGCACTCTTAATGTGAATGGAACAAAGAACGACCTCTAATGTATGACAAAAATCAAAGTGCAGCTGCACAAGAGATCATAAAGAGAGATTTTGGTTGGTGTATTCTTGAGATTTTCAATAATTTCATAACCATTAGTGGTGGTGGGAGAAATCTGAGGAATGATAGGGTGGAACAAAGATAGATGGAGATGTAGGAGCACGAGTTCGGCGAGTGGTGACTACATTAATGATTGTATTAGTAATTGGAGTGATGAAACGAAGAGGGTATTGAGTAAAAACTCGCATAAAATCAGTAGGAGTGGTAACCATGCCAAAAAACTTGGTTGTAGTAAAATAAGGATAGGAATATTGATCGTGAATTAAGAATAATGAGATATATTTTGATACATTCTCATAAGGTTGGGTTGAATGGATGGTTTCACCAAATTATAAAATGATTAATTAAACCACATTGCATAGAAAGTAACTAATACAAATAATAATGTATAATTTTTGTAGTATAATATGACTCAAGAAAATAAGCAAGTGTGAAACCCTAAGAAAGAGATATAAAATGAATGACTTAGGTGATTTACGCTTGATTTTAACTATTTTGGACTGGGAAAACTATTGGACAAGCTAGGTAGAGTGTCGTAAATACTCAAGATAAAATTTTAAGCCCGATGAACAGAGCCGATCATGGGCACTTGGGCTAGGGAAATGGCACCTCGGTGCTAGAGATCGCTACTAGGGGCTCGTGACTAAGAAAATGATTAGAACCTTATTTTTTCTTGTGTTGCACAAGTGTTAAAATATTCCATTTCGGTGACCTATATGTCACTTCTTGATCACTAAACGTACTTGTAACCTATAAAAGAGATGTTCACTCGCAAATCCCACAAAACCAAATCAAATCCAAAAGGAAAGATGCGATATGGGGAGTTGGGTGACCTCGACAATCACATGACATAGTGAATTTACAACCGAGCATTGCACTACATCTTAGAATCCATGTAATTCTTGTGTGTGTGTGTGTGTAGAAATGGTGCCCTAAAGCCCTTATATAAAGATGAACTAGATAGCGGGTTATTTTTTTAGAATATGAAAATGTGTGGATGAAATAGAATAAGCTTCCCCTTCTATGATGTGTATGCATAAAATGTAGTCCCTTGTTCCTTGTATGGATGTTAAATGAATGATTTGAAGTGTTTTAGGTTCCTTTTTAATGTAATCTTAGGTTATAATAAGTATGCTTAGTGTTTGGTCTCTCATTTTTATCACATGACTATGTATTTATATGATTCGTTTATTGAATTTCATAATTGACAACTGGAAGGCCGACCCATAAGTAAAAAGGATACCCAAAATATAAAAAGAGACCCAAAAGAAATGAGTAAGATAGAAAAGGATCAAGGGTATCCAAAGGGGATAGAAGCACACTGGCACCTTTGGTGTTTAAAGCCATAAAAGATGAAGAAGTAAAATTTTGAGTGAGTGTAGGGTGTAAGACCAAAAGGAAACAAGACACAAATAAGAGAGGCTAAAGATAGTTGTCAATTAATAGTTTTATTTCTTAGGAATCATGTAAATGCTAGTATGATTTAGGACCTAGAAATGTACCCAAGTGCATAATTTTTATCTACACTGGGTGTCCAAATGATGAGATATGATCAAATCCTCATTTTTATGGTTTTGGAGTTCGACAAAATTTTGGCAGCATATTTGGGTGAAAATGGGTTTTGGAGGATGTCAGAAGCAACCACTTGACATGAAAAATGGCTAAATATTTAATGAATTAGGAGTTAGGATGATTTAAATGTGTTTTTAACTCACCTTGCAAGAATGATTTTTAACTGTGGGGTTAGAATGGAGTGAATAAGAGTTTGTAAATGGTGTAATGGGGGCATAGGGGAAACCAAGGAAATGTGTGACTTGCACCAGATGGTGAGAAGTGGAAGCTTGTGATTTGTGGTGGATGAGATTAGTAGTCTAAGAAATGGCACCGAAAGAGCTGAATGTGGTCACATAGGGGGACCAAGAGCTACAAAAAGGATTGGGTTACACTTTTGTGTCCCCTTGTCCCTTGGGGGATAGAGGGGACACTACAGACACCAAATTGTGACATGGGTGGAGGAGAATGAGATCATAATTTGGTATCCCCTTTTTCCCCCTTGTCCCTCTGGGGACACATGGATGTCTAAAGTGTGAATTTTCCATTATGGGAAAGTATATTTTGCCCCAAATGTCTAAATTTGGACACCAAACTTGATTTTTTGCCACCTGGAGCTTAGGAAATGATTTGGGGTAAAATATTATATGATTTTGACTCTAAATGACATTTTAAGATCAATGATACTATTTAAAAATATAGTTCTACCTAAAACTCAAAATTTATGACCTATTTCATTTTGAACTAAGAGGGCCAACTTTAGAGTTGTGAAATACCTTAAGAATTATTTAAGCCTTGGAGAAAATTTGATATTTTCATTTTGTAGATGATTCCATAGATTTTTATTCCTATTTTTTTCTTCTTAACTCATTTGGGAACTTCTAGAATCATCCACAAAAGTTAGATTTCACTAAGGAGCTTTCATTCCCCACACTTTGAAAACCCTTTATTGAACAAATGGATCCTAAATCAGGATTTCTTTCCTAAATTTTCCTAAGATGCTTCATAAATATTAAACACTATTTGAAATCACCCAAAAATTCTTTCTATTATTCTTGAATGTTTTGGGAGGGTGTTTTCTGGATTCAAAATGGCCAAAAATGTCCTTTTTAGGCCTCCAGAGGAAGTAGTCTTTCATTGAGTCATAATGAATTCATCAATCATCTTGGGTAATCATCCCTACAAAATTAAACAAACTTAATAAACCTTATTAGGAATTTTATTTAATCTAGGGTGATGGTGATATCGAGGGAAGGATGGCAGAGGAAAGATTCACAATGATAGCAAAACATGATTTTCAATCATAGGCTTAGTTTTCATGCCTAAAGTTTCAATTTTCATGCCAATAATTTTGCACGATACCATCAATTTACAAGAAATAAGTAGTGAATATCACAAGAAATATCATTTTGAATAATTATGCCCCTACCCATTAGATAGAGAAATGCTATGTGTACTTTTCCACTTAGCTTTGATTGTCCTAAAATCAACAAATATCATGGAAAATGTGACCCTTGGGAACACATTAAATACTTCTTCATGGATTTTCAATTAGTCAATTACAATGAAAATTACCACATTCAAATGTTCCCATGTAGCTTAGAGGCCAAACACTTGAATTGTTTCTCCACCTTCTAAAGGGATCAATTTGCACATTTAAAAATTATCCGAGAGGTTTTTGAGATACTTGTCCTTTAACATGGAGAGTGACATCACCATGTTTGACTTATGCAATGCCAAACAACGTAATTATGAAAATTTAGATTCTTTCTTACAACATTGGAGAGAGAGTTAGCTAGTCGTTTCCCTTGCTTTATCCCCAAAAAAAAAAATCGTAGCATCTTTGTACCTAACTTGCAGCCCAAGATCGATTTTCACCTATAAATGCATTATGTAAGCACATTTGAAGAAGTCATTAAAAATGTAGTCAAATTGAAAATTCCCTCTTAGCCAAGGGATTCTTAAA
This sequence comes from Taxus wallichiana var. yunnanensis, assembly GCA_018340775.1. Classification (NCBI taxonomy): domain Eukaryota; kingdom Viridiplantae; phylum Streptophyta; class Pinopsida; order Cupressales; family Taxaceae; genus Taxus; species Taxus wallichiana. Next base: position 719,300,524 of record CM031238.1, read on the forward strand.
ACCATTCTAAAGGGACTATGATACTAAACATATCGATAAATCCACATTATTTAACAAAAATAAAAAAATTAGGTGAAAGAATTAAAATTACAAACATATTTAGGAAGTTCAAAATACCCTACAATGAAACTTGCTCAAAGGGGCCACCCAAGCCAAATAAAAATGTTTAGACTACACCTCACTTGGTGAATCCCTATCATTGATCATTTCTCAACTTGAATAAACAAATATGGTCGATCTCCTAACACCAAACCATTTAAATACGACGTGTCAAAACCATCATGGTATAAAGACAATAATATTATGAGTATCACCGCATCGAGGGCTAGGGTGCTTTGATCTATGTATAAAACTCAAGAACTACATCCAATATTTACATGATTGTAGGGACATAAAATTGATTCCTAAGACACTACCAAGTTAAAAAATAGTTATCATGAGATATAAAGAATTATTTCCAAAACACAAAAACAAGTAGAAAAAAGTTGGATCGAGGTCAATCATCACAAGGTAATAACACAAATCACATCATCACTAAGACATCATCTCATTTATTTCTTTAATTGACTATATTCACGATTCTAGTGACTAACCACATTTTAACCATAAAAATCCTAAGACTTTGATGTTACACAACACAACACACTCACATTACTATTCGAAGACCCCTATGTCTACTCCTTCGAATGGTCATTACGATATCTTAGAGAAAATTGAGAAAATAATTACCTAGATTTTTATCTTGGACCTTCTCAAAATATCCAATGTTTATAAAGATACCCTCTTAGGAGCCTTTAATAGTTAAGGATTCCAATAGAAATTGACCCTTCATTCTTCCAAGACTTATTCATGCAAATCACACCATTCAAGAAAATTGTCTTTATCTAAAGCGAAGTTCCATATGAAAACTATATCCACAATATATCTTTGTACATTGACATCATAATAATCCATAAGAAATTTAAATGGGTGTCTTTGCTAGACAACAAATATGGTATAAAGATATACACTTTGAGGCTAGTTAAATAGTTAGGACATATGGACACTAAGAGTGGGCTTAATTTCATCACCATCAATGCCTACAATAATTTCGAGTGACAATCAAGAGGGAAAATTACTCTAACTTTATAATTTGGGCATGTTACACAAGAAACCCAGTTCCATGTTGTTAACTTGGAACTTCCCTATAACATCCTCTTTGATCTTCTTTGGATCCATGCCATCCAGTGTCGTCCCCTCCAATTTCAATCATTGCATCAAGATACACTACCAAGGTCATGAGCTTATGATTCTTGGTGACCCATAACCATTTTCCCATTATAGATTAGTGGATGTACAATATCATAAGGCATATATTTTCCCTTGTATGTAAATTAGTTTTGAACATGAATCAAATGATTATGACTCTCGCATCCATCCTAACACACTCCAACCAAATTCAACTAGTCCATTTACTTCCACATCCACATATCCCATACTGGAATCCAAATTCAAAATCCTCAATACCGCACTGGGAATATGACCTCTTATAGGACATCCTCATACACATTCTCCTTGTCACCACTTTGAAAACATGGCTCAGCCCAACATCTAGGTGAGTATATAATTAGAGCATAGAAACTTCAACAACTTTGTACTTGTGGTCTTTTAGCACACAAATGTCTAGATGTGAATTACGCTTCCCAATCACCTAATGAAAAATGGCTTCATGTTATCAATCACAAGACTATGTTATCCCCAAAAATATCATTTAAACTATGGGATATAAAGGTTATAATTGTGGTAAGGATGAAAAATGTTTCAAGAATCTCTCCCACCATGTAAGAAAATGGATAGATACAACATGGGCATAAAACCATATAGTTTTCCACCCATAGAAGTTAATGTCACATATTTTGTGTGTGAGGATATATCTTCTAATTTTGATACAAAACTAGGGTATCATTGTAGTCTCTACGAGGACCTTTCCTTTATGAACCTCTTTTTGTATACCACCATCTTAATATTATCTTCTTCCTACCACAAAATTGACCTTGTGTATCCCTTTGTCATCGAGAGGGACCAATAATATCACATACCGATTGATTTCTTTAAGAATGAAGAAGTGATAACAAAGAGTTTGTGGGACTATGTGATGACATCCCCTTTGGGGTTCATAAAAATATTTTCCCATCATACTAGATACATAAACCTACTTTGGGGAGGAGGATGAGGTCTATGTCAACAAAAAGCTAAAAGTTTAAAATCCCTACAAAAAAATAGAAAAAACAAAAAATCCAAGTCCCACGGTGAACACCTCTTTAAGGAACTTGTAGGAAAACAATATCAAAAATCAGAAAAAGAAAATAAAAGTGGCAATTCTATGGGTGAAAATATCATAGAGATTCCAATAGAGGAATAACTCAACCTCCCTCTTGATCCTACATGAATGGAAAATGGATCTAATATGTTAGTTAAAGAAATTATTTACATCAACATTGGCATGGAGGAACAACCTAAAATTGTGAAGTTAGGGACATCACTTAGTCCTAAGAATAGAAAATTTTTGCAATGCTTCCGAGAGAATTCTCTGACAGTTTCACTTGGTTCTACGCTAAAATTCTAGGATTAGATCCTTCATTGGTTGTACACAATTTGGTTTTTCATGAGCCAACAAATCCAATAAAACTAAGACTCCATAAGATGCATCCACAAATGGCTATTCTAGTCAAGGAGGAGCTCACTAAGATATTGGAAGTTAGTTTTATCGGGGCTATCAACTATTCATAATGGATATCCAATATATTTCTTGTTTGGAAATAGCTGGTTGGGATTATAATTTGTACAAAATTTAGGAATATTAATAAGGAATGTCCTAAAGATGACTTCCTTCTCCTCAACATTGATATGATTGTTGATTTTGTTAGGAATTGGGATAAATGATAATTAATTAAATAATTAAATATCCACAAATTAATTAGTATGTCAAGGCCTATAAGTTAGGTCTATAATAAATTAACTAAAATTACTTCACAAGATATATGCATAAAAAGTAAATACACAACACAACACCAAATTTATAGTGAGGAAACCAATAACCAGTGTAAAAAGTATTGTCACTTTATTGAGAATTCACTTCTACCCAACACTTCCACTTACCTCCTCAGTACGACAACTTCATAACATTACAAGAATTCAAATATAATTCTCCAATATATATTGTATAAGGTTTATCCCCTTTTATAGGGTGAATGAAATTAGTTGCAATCAAGTGCACAGTTTCCTGTCACCTTTCAATTAATTTAATTAAACACAACTTCCACATTAGGAAAAGTGGGGACATGACAATTAAAATTATAACAATATAAGTTTGATAATAATGTTTATAAAAACATAATGGATATAAATACATTGGTGTCCCACCTAATAGTTACCCCAATTAATATTAATATCCAAACACTCCCCATTATTTTTAAGTGGGAAACATTCCAAATTAACTTTTCCTACAAAATTATTTAGAATCCATAAATCATGAATGACAATTTATGCTAGCATGTAAATAAGGGAAATCATTAGAATATTCCCAAACAAAAATTTCTCAATACAAATGTTTTACATATGAGGACTTACATGATATTATGTAGCCTTTTATAAAACAAGGATGTTGAAGTCTATCACCCAACACTTACTTAGTTGGGTGCATTAACATTTCACTCAGCCAAATGCCCAAGTGCTCATATGAAGCACACAAAACCTACTAGGTCCTTTCTCCGTCTGACTTGTGAAGATGTGGGTTATGTGCTTAACTACTCATAGCATAAGGTAGAGGATATATAATCCAACCAATGCATCATAATAAATAAAATATGCAACTATATATATTATCATTCATTCATTAACATAGATAATTAACATCAAAATCTGAAGTCCAATTATACCATGTTCATCCCTACTAACCTTTGTAATCCATAACAAATCATCCATTACAAACATACAATCAATTTTATTATAGTATCCTTGCATAATACATACTCATAAGCTGATTACAATCCATGCACACATCGTAATCTATACACACCTCATACACTATGTCATGCTATTTACTTGTCTTTGACATATACTACTCTTTACAAAGGAATGTGACATATATATAGGGTGGGAACTTTTCCTTCACCGCTATATGCTTTAATTATAACATTAAATCTTCTTAAATATAACTTGCATGCCCTCAAAATATATTTTTAACTCCTAATCCATGGCTATCCTTAGGCAACTTGATCCCTCTACATTATAAATAGCTTGCTCTTATCCATACATGTGTCCTATAATTAGATTTGTTCATGCACCATCCTTATCCATCTTGCATGCTTTTTTATTCTCTATCAGTTCCTTATTCTCTTTGAGTCTATTTCTAGACTTGCCTTACCAACCAAACCATCTCTACTTTTCTCTATTTTTAGGCCATTCTCAAATCCAACTAACTCCTTTGATGTCTCTATGTGTGGATGTTTGCCCATGTTGTCTTTCATCCTCCTATGCACACCTTCACGCACTAAATTATACTTATATCTTTTCCCTATCCTTGCACGTACTCTTGTGCATATATTTTTGGCTCTTTGATACCTTTTCATGGTTCACACATTCATGTGGATTGTACTTAGACAATTTATCGGTCAAAATTACCCACACTACGAGTATTGTCGTCGTCTCTTAGTAATATAAAGAGTCAAAGAATAATATTGAAGAAATACATGAAATAATGTACGAATGAATAATTATAATAATATGGGTAAACCCCAATGGATATCAAGAATAAATAATGCATCTCTTACGTGTGCATTAAAAGTCTAGGAGGAGATGGAATAATTTTTGAAATCCTAAGTTAATCATCGTCTCCAATCCGCTTCCACCCTTCAAGTTCACATGTTGCCTTTATCGGATCTATATCAAAAATATCTGAAATCTTGTCTAGATTTATCTCATCCGTCCTCTCCTGTAGCTCTTTTATTACTATATGCCATTCTATAGTAGTTTCCTCCAAACTATCAACCTTGCGTATCACTAATTTATAAATTTTTCCAAGCCTTTCCTCAATTATATCACACTTAGCCTTTGTTATATCCTTCTTTGCATCTACTTCTTCCAAAACCTTTTCATGCTCGACCCTTGTTCATCATAATGAGGCATGCAATTTCTTCAACCCTACCTCATCTCTCTGACAATTTGTGCATTTAACATTCCCTAGATATCCTCAAAGTTCTCAAAAATATTCTCAACCTTTTTAGTTGTTTCCCTCAACTTCACACCAATCAATATATATTATTCTATTTTATTTTCTACATTAGCCTTATTCATATTGGCTAGCTATTCTACTATAGGCCCTAACCCACTATTTACTTTCACTAGTGTTGTCGTGCAAATGTGTAACATAGGAAATTGAAATTTCAAGCACGAAAAATTATACCTCTGTGCTTTGAATTTTTCATGTTTTATCATTCTTAGGAACCCCAAGTCAAATTCATCAGTCTAGTCACCCCTATTTGATGTAAAATTGGTCCCCTAGGTGATTTAGGAAAGTCTATTCATTCCCCCTAGGTGATTTTAGGGAGTTATGAAAAGATGCTATCTTTTGGCAGTATTGGGAAGGGCTATCATTGGCCTTCCCAGATGAATCAACCCTCCCGAAGTGAAGCAGAGGGAAAAATTCAACATGGAGGTGAATTGAAGACCTTAGAACATCATGGAAATGATTTTGGAAGGTTTGGGGAAGTTTTGAAAGACTTGGAGCAGTTTAAGTAAAAACAAGGTTCACAAGCCTAGGTAGTACATAGGCCTAAAACAATTGTTGGGATTTAGAAGAAGATTCCAAGAACTCTGGATGGAGTTAGGAGAAAATCAAAACATCTCGAAAGAGGATCCCAAGACCTGTATGATGGTGAAATAATATTTTCACAACACCTTAGCGCATCGGTTTTGTAGGTAGTTTTTCTCAGGCACATGTAGAGTACCAAATAAAAATTCCTATTTTCATTGATAAAATGGATGAATAAGGACATGAGACCCCTAAAATTGGATTAAAAAGGATGTTTCAGTCAGGATCATATATAATTTCACCAAGAAATTCCACCTTGGGAGCTCAAGTTATCATCATTCAAATTACCCTCTTGAGAAGCTGTTTAGAGTTAATCAATTTTTGGGAGGACATGTCAACACCGAACTGGTGGGATTTTATGTCCCAAAATCACCGAGGTCAGTACACCAACCTTGGAAAAATATACCCAACCCCCATGTTCATGATTGTCAGACACTCGATCCACCATCATTGCTTGAACCGGCTCCACCATGGCCACAAAAAACCATCAACTCCATGAAAATACACATGTCTCGGGGAAAGATTGATCGAAAGTTTGAAGAAATGAAGAACGAGGAGCAAAAAGATATTTTTTTGCCAAATAACCATGAAGACCACCAATCAAAAATATTTTGCGAGACTTCCACATTTTGTAAGATGATCAAGATGCAACAAACAAGAGGTCAAATGGTGCCCATAATCATTTGCTCCAACAAAATCCTCACTTCGTGCACCGACTCACATTCATCAGATTTCCCATCATTCTAGAAATGGAAAAAGCTAAAAATTACACATGGGCTCTAAATAAAAAACCTATCGCAATGGATTTCTTTTCATTGCAAACAGAGACAAAAAATAGACCTATAAATTTCAAGCTCCATTAATGGTGGCTATGGTAGCTCGTGCCTAGAAGCCACAACAAGGTTAAAATTTCAAAATTTATTTCCAATCATTCTAGTAGGAGAAATCAAGTGAAATTCGGAGGACATGAATGCGATGATGAGCCGAATCCAAAAAATATACTCCATCGCAAACCAAGCACCGGAAAGCCACTTTCCAAAAATAGTAAGCTTTCCTTCACATGCTTGCTATTTTTGGTAAGTCTTCATCAAAATTTACTATGGAAAAGGTAGTGTGCACTAAAGATCTCCAAAACACCATAATGATTAGTTGGAGCATAAAATAGTGAAAATGACCACTTACTAAAAATAGTAAGTCCCTTATATGGGTGCTTACTAAAAATAGTAAGTCACCCCAAGAAGTGGTCAAAGAAAAGGTAGTGTGTGTAGGATTGAATGAATATTTTCATCACATCAAGATGATCAAGAAGAAGTAAGAATCACCTCTTACTAAAAATAGTAAGTCTCACATCTGGGCATTTAATAAAAATAGTAAGTCATCTTTGAAAGAACAATTTTGGCACAATGGAACATTCAAAACTTTGTTGCATCATAGCTTTCCATCAACAAGGATCGTTTGAATTCATCATGGGAAACATCTTCTCCTCTTCTCTCTTCCCACTTTCTCTCCCTTCAAAGGTTATAATTCTTTGTTGGGGTTTGCACTTTTGATATGCCTTTAAGTCAACTAAAAGTGACTTTAGAAACATAACGTAAATTAAGTCACGTTGATTTTATAAAAGGGACTTAAATATTTTGTAGGAATATTAATAGTCTATAGTATAAATAAGGCATATCGAGGGTCATGAAGAATATGAAGAGTCGAGTCTATTCTATAAATTGTAACACCATTTCCATTTCAAGGTGTTGGCGATTGATCTTGTAAACACAAGAGTGCATTTTACTTAGAGAAAGCAAAGGAGATAGCCATTTTCTTCTTTTTCCTCCACTATCAAATTTCTTAACTCATGCACACTATGTATAACTTATGTTTAAACATCAATACAAGAAGAAGGAGTTTTATGCCTTTTTTGATGAGGAGATTTTAGAAACTTTGAGTTCTCAATCTTAACTCATCTTATTGCCATTTGCAGGATTTTTTTTTTCTTAACTTTAATGCGTGTGTAAATTTCTGGTTAATGGGTGTGGGACTCTAATTTTCTACCCATGACATTAATCCTCTCTTCTCATTTCTCACTCCCCTTTCCTACTTTATAGACAAAGTCCTCCCTAGTAAGAAATTACTAGCTTTGTCATAGGTTCAATGGAGTGCCCCTGTTGGATCCCGATCGAAAGGCTACCACGGAAATCCACATTTTATCACACATACACATACACCAACTGCACCGGTTAAGTAGAGGGACTTATATTCCTAGAGCATTGGCAAGAAATCCACAATTTTGTACCCGAAAAATTTTCTCGCCAACATTTTTTAGCACCCACCATGGGGAAGATTTAGCAGCATTTGCACCCAAAATACAACCATGCAAGGTCCAAATATTCAAAAAAAGAGAAAAAATAAAATATTGAAAAAAAAAAAGGAGAGTTCATGAAAATCCATTGCTAAAAGACACACTGCTGATTTCTGCACATGTCTTTTCACATTCCACAGTGTCTTTTCATATTCCCATTGCAAATTTTTTTCAGTGCTAGAATTTGAAAAAGGATTTTCCGAAGCAAGAGGTGAAATAGAAGAAGAAGAAACAATGGTGCAGACAAAGAAGAAATACTTCAACCCATTGTTCCATGGGGAAGGAATACAGGCCCGCTTGCTCTTGAACCCCCTCTTCACAATCTACCAATGGGTTCTCGCAAGAACTTTGAAAAGTTCAAAGGAAAAACACACAACATCCTAAAGAACACATTTTACTTTCAATGACATCATGTGGAATTCTTGGTGTCAACAAGAAGACGTCATCGTGAGACCTGCTCATGGAGTCCCTCTAAGAAAAAGTAGTAGAATGGTTTTACCTCCCGCCGCCTCGATCCATCACGGGTTCGAATGACATCAAGGATGACTTTGAAGAGATATTTAAATCAATTGAAGACTGTTATGACCTCTTGGTATAGTTGGCTCAAATGAATAAATGAGAAAATGAAACCATGAGAGACTTCATGGATCATTTTGAATGGTTGCTTTCTGCAGGATACGAAGAGGATTTGACATCTCAAAACAATGTCAAGAGATTCTTAATAAATGTTCAATCATCGAAGTAGGATTTTTTTGCAAAGATCCCAACCAAGGAACATTGTTGAAGCACAAAGATTGGCCACTGAACTTGATGACGATCTCATCCTATCTGGAAAGATCAAGAATCCCTTAAAGGGTAAAGCTCAACATCTTGGAGATGAGAGAACCAATCCATCGCTGCAAAATTTGGTGAATGAGATGGCATCTTTGAAGAGGGAATTATTTGAATGAGTATCTTCTCAAAGAAGCAACACAAATAAAATTGTAAGAGCACCCCAAAGGCTCACCTTGGAGGCCCCACCCGTGAACGTAAATTGCAAATTTCAAGAAAGTGAAGAAGAGATTGAACAAGAAAGTGAAGGTGGAAACTTCCTAGAGATCGATGAACTTGAGAATGATAGAAAAATCATATTTTTGAGTATTCCAGAGGTGATGAAGAAGACAAAGAAGATGCACCCAATTTCTCATGTGTAGTATTCACTCATTCTTAGTCCAAGAAAAGAGCATCTCCCTCCACTGCTGCAAAAGAAAATAAGGTTGATGATCCTCTTGTGGTGACTCCGCAAAAAAAATAATCAGTCAAGGATCCCCACTTCCATCTTCCATGAAGTTTTCATTGTTGGAGCCTAATCCCGTAGCAAGTAAGAAGGCTCCCACAATCCCAAGTATTTCGATGTCTCTTCCAAGTCTAAATCTAAATATGATCTTATATCTATTACTTTGAAAGCTCCTAGTGTACCTTTCAAAATACCCTCCATTCCCCAAAAATCAAATCCTACTCCCAAGCCTATCCAGAATCCAAAATCAGTCCCTTCACCCCCTTTTCGCATCCTCTCCTTTGACTTCATAGAATATGCAAACAAAGCCAAATTGTAAATTACCGAAGCTCGAATATTTCGGACTCATCCGAACAATTTGAGAGGTTTGTTGATATATCGTGATTGTTAGTCTAACACCCAATGTTGTAACTCCTAGTTCCAAATGAATGTTGCCAAACCACCTACACCTCCCTTACATAAACATGATTTCTTTGAGTGCATCAAAGACTGATAAGGTTGAAACTTTTTATGTCTCCCTTCTTGTTGGAGAATATGTATTAAAAAATTACATAATAGATTCAGGTTCCTCAAATAATGTCATGCCCATGAAGGTTGCCAAAGCTCTAAAACTTACCATGACTCCACCCGGTGGCTCTTGTTACTCCCTGGAGTCAAAAGAAGTCCCACTTGTAGGGAAGATCAAATATGCACATGTGGCTCTTTCCAGATTTCTAGACAAGAAAGTTTCAGCAATGATTTTGGTGCAAAGCAGACATCCCGCCTCATTCGGAATGTTACTGAGTAGAAGTTTCTACCGAGACTTGGGAGGAAAATTTAGATGAATTGGTCATCCACAACCATACCAGTGAAGGGAGACATGGAGAGATTGCTTCCCGAGAAGAAGATGAGGTACATGGTACTAAAGTTTGGAAGCCCAAAAGCTAACATCTTGTATTAAAGTAGCAAGAAGATGAATCACTTTGTGGCAACCAAGGAGGAAGAGGATATTCCCATCTTGATAGGTCTCTACACGCCTTCCCTAAAAAATTGGACTTTGAAGAAGCATTGAGGAGATCAAGTTACAAGAGCATAGCCTCGAATTGCCAAATGATGAAAACCATGAAGAAGAGTAAATGGTTCTTGATGATTTTCAAATAGAAAAATCAATATATGTGTGTATCGTGATGAGGATATATTATCATTCCTTTTGAAGATGAATACTCCTCGATCATGTCACCCAGAAGAGACTAAGCCGATCTCTAATGATCCTCGAACAAAGGGGAAATAACCATCTGCGGCAAGAACTCGCTAAGATCTCGTTATCCCGTAAAATTGGCAAGGGCAATTTTACCGATAACCTTACAAAATTTTGTTTCGGTCCTCGTCAGTCATTCCTCTCGTGATCCTTCGCTCAAAATGTTGCAAAATCCCTTCCTAGAAATCTAGTTTTCCGAACTTAGCCATTTTTGGTCTTTTTTTTGGTCGGGTAAAACATAATGACTATGCAACATAAACTTTTGATGCGCCCTTTAAATCCTTTTCGCACATGCTTTCTCGTGTCAACAGACGTTTTGGTGCGCCTCACTATGTTGAGTCTTCCTTGATGCGCCAAGGCGCATGCGCCTTCCTCGCCACAATGCAACATTTGTTGTGCCACTTTTTGGTGCGCCAAGGGTGCACATATTCCTATGTCAACACCATTTTGGTGCGCCAAAGGCGCGATATTTTTTTTGTGTTGGCAAATGTTTTGGTGTGTCAAAGGGCGATGTTTTCTTGTGTCGACGGCTTTTTCAGTGCGCCACTTGAAAATTTGGTGGCGCATTTATTGGTACCTCACCTATAAATAGGCGAAGACTGTCACATTATCATTCGACACAATCACGTGATTTTCTCAGACTGCAAGCTTACCGCCTTGTCATTTTCAATCGCTTTTTGGACCCGCTTGCACATTTCTTCGTTATATCCGGTAAGAGGTCCTCATTTCTTTTCAGTATGTTTTCACTTTGGTTCTTTGTTTGCTTATTGGTCTAGATCTAGAGTGGAAAGAATGAAATCGTGAACTTCCCCCTCATTGTCTTTCCCATTCTTCCACCTATTCTTCCTCCTCTTTCCAGATCTCGCCAATTGGTAGAGGAAACTCGTCGAAATGATGGTTTGAAACCCTTTATTTAAACCCCTTCATCACCCCAAGGTACCCTGTAGAAGGAGCTAAAACATATGTAAACCCCTCCGAGAAGAATCAAATCTTTAAAATAAATCTGTATTTTCTTCTCCTTCGCGCATCTCACACCCTCTGTTACAAAAAGAGCAACATGCGCGCCAATGGCGCACATTCCCTGCCTGCTACATCATGAAAAGCTATGCCCTCAAGGCGCACTTCTTTAGTTTGTTGCAAATGTTTTCCTCGTGCCCCCTCATGGTGTGCCAAACTCATTTGTTGCATCGTTAAAACCTGCACCCTTTGGCGCACCATGCGTCTGTGCAACACCAGTCAAACCTGCGCCAAGTGCAAAGCTTTAAACGGTGCAGGCGCATCCCTCATTGCAACAACATCATGTTATGCATAACTTCCATGCGTGCCAAGTTCTCTTTAGCACACTAAAATCATATGTTACACAAACCTTATATGCGCTTCCGGCGCACCAAAGTTCCATGCAACATGAAAATTATATGCGCCACGGGCGCATCCTGTTCCCGTGTAACATAAAGAATCCATGCGCCCTTTATAAAATGCATACATATGGCACAGGCGCACTTGTGCTTACAACAACAAAGAATGTAATCTGCAGTATCCATGCGCCATGCGCCCTTTGGCGCTGATTTCTCCCCTGCAGCATCCCTTTCCTGTGCGCCTTACTATTTAACCCTGCAATCTGCAGTATTCATGCGCCCTGCGCCCTGAGGCCTTTAAATTGCTAACTCTTTCTTCTGTCAACATTTCAATGGAAAATCAAACAGCTGACACAACTTTCTTCAATTGGGTTTCACTTCTTATTGTTGCAGATCAGTAGCTAAGTTCAGAAGAACATATGTCAACATCAAGCAAGAGACCTACCAAATCCAAAGGCAAGGCCAAGCTCACAGAAGAAGAAATGAAGTATAAGTATCAGAGGGTCAGAATGCCCGAATCCAGGCCGAGTGTGACCTGGACATCAGAGACTTAGAGCTGGGTCATATTGATATGGAGGAGTTTTGGGTCAGAACTCAGAAGGTCACAAGAAGTCCATGGATGGATAAATTGATAGGCAAGTATATGTATTTTTGGGGAATCCTGATTAGTGCGCTAATAATGAATTTATGATGGTGGTAGCCCGATGCTACAACAAAGACACAAGATGTGTCGAAATGAGAAGGGCGAGGTCATAATCAACCTCACTGCCCGCCACTTTGAATTAATGCTCGACATCCCTCACCATTGACACTTTGTGGCCATAAGCCAGGAAGACTGCATCAAAGCCTGGGATGACAATGAAGATCAGTGCATGCAGCTGATGAACGAGGTGTATCTGAAAAATAAAAAGGTGGTGACTCGGTGGCCATAGGTCATTCACCGCAGTGATTTTTCAGAGGAGCTCAGTGACACAATCACGTTCCTGAGCAGAGTCTTTGGGCTTCCTGACACCCATTATTTTCACAAATGGATGCTGCGGTATTTGGAAACAATGAACAAAAATGTGCCCGATCAACGCTTTGAGTGGGTGGAAATCATAAGCAACACAATATCAGAGTAGCTACAACAACTTGCCACAACAGGGAAGTTCTACATGAATTCCTATGTTGTTTTTACGCGCAGCTTTCGTAAAGGGACTACCTACTTGATGCTAAAAGTGCGGGGGTTTGGCCCTGTGTTAAAATCTATGAATATTATCCAGAACTGAAGCTAGAAAATAGCATCCCCCAATTTACAAAGATCAACGATGCCTTCTTCTACGGCATCATCTGCCTCTTGAGGCCGAATATGACTCATGGTCGCACGATCAAGAGCATCGTGGCAGCCACGGAGAAATGGGGGGCCCTGTTCACTCAATTCCCCACATTCACTTATCTAAGGGTGGCTAACTTTCGGGGAGCCAACTAAACTACTAAGGTATGCCAGTCCCAAATTGATTCTACTAGAGTGTCAAGACAGCTTAATCACCTACCATGAGAAATGCCTCAAGAGAAAGAAGGGTGGAACTCCTTTCCCCTCTCGGTGGGTAGGTATACATGTCTCACTCACCACAAGGTGAAAGACATGTTTACAGTGAGCCGGAGCTTGCTGAATCTGAAACATAATTTCCCAAAGAAGGCCCACCTTCGACCGAGAAATTGTCTGCCTAGGGCCAAGCTCGATCCGATCCATATCCCTCAGATCGAAGATATCTACATCGATATATATCATGAGGTGGAGCTCAGGAGGAAGGACCATTCTCGTTTGGCCTTAGCAGAAATCATCCAGTACGGGGTGGCCATCGTCCCCAAAGGCTACCAAACTACTGAGGAGGAAGTGGATCAAGTGTATCTTGACACAGATGGGGATGATTGGCCTTTTGCGGTAATTGATAGAACTAAAGCACCTTAGACAATTGAGGAAAGGGTCAAGGAAACTCTGCATAGAATAGAACATTGGTGCCGAATGAACGGGCTCATCTACCTCGGAGTCGATTTCACAACCTCTCCGTTGGGTAACGCACCTCCTCGATCAAAACAACAGCCAAAAGGAAAGGGTAAAGGTAAAGAGGGTGAATCCAGTTCCACCCAAGAAGAAGCTCCAGAAAGCCCTCCTTCCGCTTCACAAGAACGGGTTGAAATCGAAAAGCACAGAAGAAGAAGCGGCGGAAGATGTTCCAATAGGCCCATCCACTCAGGATGTCGCCACTACTGCAACAAATGAGGTCCTTTCTATTCCTTCTCCTTCTCCTCCTTCCCCTCCTCAAGTGACTCAAGCGACCATTCCTTTGGTCATGTCCTCTCCCCCTTCTTCTACTGTTCCTCCTACTTCTTCATCCATCTTCTCTTCTCTTGCGGACCTGTCCCCCTCCATTTCTTCCTCATCTCCGAAGTTCCTCTCTTCCTATGTCTTCCTCTCCCTAGCAAGATCTCTTCCTCCTGTGAGCACTTCCTCGGCCTCCTCTTGATGCCGCTCCACGTGTCTCCACCTTTTTCCCTTCTACTACCGGGCTGCCCTCCTCTCTGCATTTCTCGGCCCTTCTCCCGTAAGTCTAGCTTGATCTCCAAGCACTCGAGTCGCAGTAAGAGGAAAGTTTCCATCGCTCCGATGGACTTCTCCGTAATCCCGCCAGGCCAAAAGGGGCAAAGAAGTAGAAGCCCATCACACACTTCTCTCGAGTGCTTCGGGAGAGAGGGTAATGGAGATCGCATACCCCAATCCTCTCAAGGATAAAAAGGATCCGTCCTCGACAGATTACACAGGTGACTCAAGTCACAATGGGGACGTCTTTCGAAATCCTTTAGGAGAGGCCCTATCTCGTAGTTGACGCCATTTGCAAGAATCTTCATGAAGAAAAAGAAGAGAAAAGGCTATTGAAAGAGCAAAATAAACATCTGCTCCACGCCTTACGTAAGATGGGCAAGTGCACTCTCCCAATCGCCGCCAAACTTCGAGCCTCTCGAGTCGGGATAAAATTAATGAATATGCAAAGATCGGCGAGTAGGGCATGGCAGTTTCCGCTTGGAGGAGCCAGATCCTCAAGGACAGTGAACGAGTGATCGCCAAGTTCACCGATTTGTATCTGAACATCAACAAGGTGAATAAAGAGCTCCGGGCGCAATGGGATGCATATCGAAGAGATGGACCATGCTAGGCTACAGCATGAGACCTTTCAACGAATGTTCGACTGTTCAGTCGAAGATCTGGTCAAGTTCGGCGTTTTCGGTCACCCCAGGGCCCTCAATAAAGTCCTTTCCACTCTAGATTACCAGATGGATCAACTAGAATTCGTCCTTGAAAAGATCGATAAGGTAAAAGAAGAAGCCCTGGACGCAATGCATCAGATGGAACAGATCGTTCTCAACATGTCCCCAGGGTTGCTTACTCCTTCTTTCACCTTAAGGAAGGTTGATGAAACCATTCATATTTTCAAGGAGATCATTTCGCAAGGGCTGGGGCCAGAGGTCACTTTTGACGCAGAGTCCATCAATAACCTGCTGGCCTGTCGGGACTTCATCGGATTCCTAATAGAAGCAGAGAAAGAATATTCCAAACTCCCAGAGAAGCTCATAGACGAGCGGGAGACTTGCGAGGTGATCAGTGAGTGACACAAGGATCCTTCCCAGGATCAATTAGAGCCTATGATCAGCAAGTTCATGGAATACCGTGCCCAATTCCACATCTCGTCACCTGACGAGCAGAAGCAGCAACAAGATATCCCCTTTCAGCCGTGGGACGATGATGATGAATAATTTCTCTCTCTTCTCCAACTTTCTTTTTGTAAATGTCTAAAGTATGTTGGCACAAATGATGACATCATCCATGTTGCACCATGGGATGATGTCATCCATCAAGTTGTTAAAAGTCAACATGACTTTGAGATATTTTGTAGATATTTTGTAAATAGGTGGTTGGTTCCTTTTTGCCTTCCTTCTTCTCCTTCTATAAATACTCAAATACTTGTTGTATTAGGGTGTGGATACTTTTCAGATGAAAAATAGAAGTGAGAAGAAAATACTTTGAACTTTTTGTAACAGAAGGAAATATTAATACAATATTTAGACTTTGTGCCGAATACATGTGTTATTTGCATTAGATATTTCTTACGCGAGATCTATGTGTTTATTCTCGTTGGATCTACTGCTTGTTTTAGTGTCATTTATTCATCAATTATTGCTTTGTTCATTTATGTAAGTAGGTTTGGCTCTTTGTTACTACCAATCCCAAAACATAAACCCTTTGACCTTTCTCGCTTTGGAATTCATTTCTTTTCTTTCTTCGGATCTCGATCTTTCTTCATCCTCTCTTCCATTCCTTTCCCCGAATGAAATAACCCCTGGGATGAGATCCTGCACCCCTTCGAAGGCGAATATTGTGAGATTTACATGATTCTTGCTGGTAGAATAGTAATAAACCAGTTTCACTTTCTTTGACTCAAAGAGGGATGCACTTTCGTTGGCTCGTCTATCCATAAATCTACCCAAGCGATAGATTTTGAACCAACAGATCCACGTAAGAAATGGAAGACCCCGAGATCGGTCTTAAACTTTTAATACAAGCCATGAATCTGGAAGACAAGTGTGAAGCTAACTTGGAAACCTCAACCAGTGTGAAGATGGGCTATGTTGAAATAAATCTAGATGAGAAATATGATGTCCCTCTCGAGCCAATGGTTGGTGGATACAATGATGAAATTGAGGTATTTTATTTCCCATTTGAAGAGGAAGAATATTTCCATGATGAAAAAATTAAAGCAAGAAGTTTTTAGGCCTTTGAAGCTGAAGCTCCTTTGGACAAAGGAGTGATAAAATGCATTGATTCCCAAGATGATGAAGTAATCCCTCTAGATAGTTGCCTTGAGTTTTAAAATAAAAATTCTTCAAAGTTGTACAAAGAGGAGCTGCAGAAATGACGAAGCATAACTTCGTGCAAGAAATCCTGGATGCAATAGAAATTGTGGAATACCCCGAGATGATTCTTGATCTCTTCACTCATGCCATGAACACACAAGACATGTATGATTTTTCCTTTGATCCTCCCGTCAGTACTCAAACACCTCATAGTGGAGTAAAGATAAAGGATGAATCTAATGTTTCTCATGGAGAAGATGTCAATGAGCATAGACCCAAGAAAGAAAGTAACTCAGAATATTCAAGTAATTTGAATGAAAATCAGCTTTGGGTGGTGATGAGATGCTCGATGGAGAATCATCTATGTGGATAAACATGGAATGCAACTGGCACTATGAAACTAATTTCAAAGAACATAAAGGTAGTAGAATTTCCAAGCAAAGAATTGAGCATCAAGAAGCTCACATGGACTCACTCCTACAAATTAAAATCAAAGTCATGGAAGCACCTGGCTTCCATAAACAATTGAGGTGGGGAGGCTACTTTTTGGAACTCACAACGGCTTTATGTAACATCATCATTTGGTGTTGCCTCTTTAAGGGTAACTTTTGAGAAATGAAAAGTGCTTTAGTGAAAGTGGGTTATCCCCCACCTTGTACCATAGGTGATTGATATGTTTGTTTCCATTTCATTGCATGTGTTTCCCTTCTTGTTGTGTGTTTCATTTCCTTTTCATGTGCATGTGTGTTTCCTTTTCTCTCTTTCTCCTTGTTATAAGTTATACGTGACTGGGCATGGCCCAATAGATAAGGCACTAGTCAATGTGTTATAATTTGACATTCTCGGGAGTTCTCACACCATGTCTTCACCGCACTCATTCCATGTTGTGTCCCAAGCTAAAGCAAGCTCTTGTCATGCAAATGTGCAACAGGAAATTGACAATTTCCAAGCACGACAACTATACCCATGTGCCAGAAATTTTCATCTTTTATCATTCTTAGGCACCCCAGTCAAATTTGTCAGGTTTGGTCACCCCTATTTGATGTCAAATAGGTTCCCTAGTTGATTTAGGAAAGTATATTCATTCCCCTAGGTGATTTTAGGGAGTTCGAAAGATGCTATCTTCTCAGCAAAGATTGGGAAGGGCTATCACTAGCCTTCCAGACTCGATCAACCCTCCTGAGTGGAAAGTACCAAATTAAACTTGGAGGTGAATTGAATACATTATAACATCATGGAAATTATTTTGGAAGTTTTGGGGAAGTTTTGAAAGACTTGGAGCAACTGAGTAAAAACAAGGTACACAGCCTAAGCAAGACATAGGCCTAAAAAACGCTCGGATTCACAAGAATATTTCAAGAGCTCTAAATGGAGTTAGGAGAAAAAAAAACATATCCGAAAAGAGGATTCAAATCTCTACATGACAATAAAATCTATTTTTCACTACACCTTGGCACATCAGTTTGCAGATAGTTTTTCTCATGAACAAGTGGAGTACCAAACACAAATTCTGATTTTTTAGGGGCCAAATGGATGAATCAAGACATTATAACCCCACTATTGGATTAAAAATTCCATTTATAGTCAAGATCATATAAAATTTCACCAAGAAATTCCACGGGAGCTCAATTTATCAATTTTCAGGAGGACACATGTCAACACCAAGAGCCCGGTGGGATTTTATATCCTTGACGTAAAAACCTTGGAAAACACACCCAGCCCCCATATGACCTCTAGGACCCTCATGTGACCTTTAGACTTGATAGTTCAGCCCCTGTGCTTGCAGAGCTTCAATCCCCTACCATTGGATCAAGTGCCACGTGTCAGGATGAGGTGCACTTTGTGAAAACTGATGTCCCTCATGTCCCTTTGAGGTGAGGGACATAAAACCTTGAAAAATGTTCCCATCCCCTATGGGAGACCTCTGGTCACCCATATGACCAGTTTCTAGCCCCCAGGTGCTTGTCAAGCCTTTTTGCTCAAATCCCCTACCGTCGGATTAAGTGCCATGTGTCGTCACCTAGCATGCCATGAAAATTGATGTCCCTCACATCCCTTTGAGGTGAGGGACGTTAGGGACATAAAAATGCACCTAGCCCCTCCATGTGCATTTTTTGAAAATTTTAAATCTGGCACTTAGCCGTTATTTCCCCCCATTCCTTCTACACAACTTCATACCTTGCCATGGCTCTGTTCATGATTGTCCAGACACCTGGTCCACCATCGCTTTGAACCAGCTCTACCATGGCAAAAAAACCATCAACTCCATGAAAATACACAGGTCTCAGGGAAATATTGATCGAAAGTGTTGAAGAAATGAAGAATGAGGAGAAAACGAAGATTTTTTGCTAGATAACCATGAAGTCACCCAATCAAAAAATCTTCATATCTTGCAAGATACAAGTCGGATCGAGATGTCATATTTTTCAGACTTCCACATTTTTCAATACAATCAAGATGCAATAAACGAGAGGTCAAATGGTGCCCAAAATCATTTGCTCCAAAAAAATCCTCACTTCGTGCACCACTCACATTCGTTGGATTTCCCATCATTTTGACAATGGAAACGAGCTAAAAAATTACACATGGGCTCCAAATGAAAAACCTATCACAATGGAATTGTTTTCATTTGCAAACAAAGAAAAAACTAGAAATACAAATTTCAAGCTCCATTAATGGCCGCCATGGTAGCTCCGTGCCCGAAGCCATTGCAGGTCAAATTTTCAAAATTTATTTCCAATCATTCTAGCAAGCGAAATCAAGTGAAATTTAGAGGACGTGACCATGACGATGAGCCGAATCTAGAAAAATATACTCCATTATAAACCGAGCACCGGAAAGCCACTTTCCAAAAATAATAAGCTTTCCTACACATGTTTGTTATTTTTGGTAAGTCTTCATCAAAATTGACTATGGAAAAGGCAGTGTGGATTGAAGATCTCTAAAAGGCCAAAATGATTATCCAAAGTAGAAAATAGTAAAATGACCACTTACTAAAAGTAGTAAGTCACCCCAAGAAGTGATAAAAAAGCAAAGCCCGGTGTACATAGGATTCGCATGAAGATTTTCATCACATGAAGATCATCAAGAAGAAGCAAGAATCACCTCTTACTAAAAATAGTAAGTCTACCATCTGGGTATTTACTAAAAATAGTAAGTCACACTAAAAGAGTATTTTTGGCACAATGGGACATTCAAAACTTCATTGCATCAAAATTTCCATCAATGAGGATCATCATACTTCATCAGGGGAAACATCTTCTCCTCTTCTCTCTCTTCCCACTTTCTCTCCCTTCAAAAGTTCTAATTCTTCATTGGGGTTTGCACTTTTTGATATGCCTTTAATTCACCTAAAAGTGACTTTAGAAACATAATGTAAATTAAGTCACCTTCATTTTATAAAAGGGATTTAAATATTTTGTAGGAATATGAATAGTCTAAAGTAGAAATAAGGCATATGGAGGGTCATGAAGAAGATGAAGATTCGAGTCTATTCTATAAATTGTAACACCATTCCCATTTCAAGGTGTTGGCAATTGATCTTGTAAACTCAAGAGTGCATTGTACTTAGAGAAAGAAAAGGAGATAGCCATTTTCTTCTACTTTCCTCCACTCTCAAATTTCTTCAACTCCCACACTATGTACAACTTCTATTTAAGCATCAATACAAGGAGTTTCATGCCTTTTTTGATGAGGATATTTTAGAAACTTTGAGTTCTCAATCTTAACTCATCTTGTTTCCATTTGCAGGATTGTTTTCTTCTTAACTTTAATGCGTGTGTGAAATTTCTAGTTAATGGGTGTGGGACTCTGATTTTCTACCCATGACATTAATCCCCTCTTCTCTTTTCTCACTCCCCTTTCCCACTTTATAGACATATTCCTCCCCAAGTAACGAATTACTAGCTTTTTCGCAGGTTAGTGGAGTTCCTTGTTGGATCCCCGGTCATAGGCTACCATAGAAATCCATATTTTTCACGCATGCACATACGGAAGATGCACCGTTAATTAAAGGGACTTATATTCCTAGAGCATTGAACAAAAATCCACAAGTTTGTCCACTCGTTGAATTTTCTCGCCAACAACTAGCAATAGTTGTACTAGTTATTCTAGGTACTCCATCTTTGTGTTATGATTGGATCTATGGTATGCACTACTAAATTAGGGCATGCACAAATGATATTATTAACAAGTTTGGATGCCTTATTATATACAACTTCCACCTCTTTATTTGTGTCATTCAACTTCTCCGCCAACCTCTAATTTATCTTATTATTTTTCTCTATGTCCTTTTCCATTCTCCTTATTGTCGCCCCTTTTTATATCTTCCTCCTTCTACCTCGGTGACCTTCTCATTTAGAGCATTTCTCACTTGGTCTTAAGAGCATTGAGTAAAGTCTATTATGGGGAACATTTCTCCCGGTTCTTTCTCTAATTTAAGCTCTAAAATTGACTCTTTGCTTACCTCAAACTATGGCTCCTCCATATGTGTCCGTAACCTCCAAGAGATCATATTCCTTGTGCGTGAACATGATTTGGCCTTTTAAAATTTTCCCAATAGAATAGGTCTTTGGTGGGCACCAAACTCTAAAATATTTCCTTAGAAGCTTTTTCGGATCAACAATGTACAACATCCGAGGTGCTTATGGAGGGTGCCTTAGCATTCTTCCTCCTACGAGTGAGCTATGTGGTGTCTCTTATGCAACATAATATTACATGTGGCATGTCTCCTCATCAGTTCATTGGTCTCCCCAAGTCCTTTTTCCTTTTCATCTTTCTTCTCTTCTTGTTCTTTCTCATGATCCTCTTCATGTGTGTGCTCTTCCTCCTAGACTTTCTCTTATTTTCTATGCACCTGATCCTCTCAAGGTTCTTCTTTATGTATGGGATGATCTATTTCTTCCTCCTCCTAGTCCAAATCATGGATAATATGAGGCTTCTCCTCCTCTACCATAGTTTGACTATCTTGGTGTGCACTCTCTATTGGAATATATGGTGAAACTATAGTTTGCAAAGTACTTTCCCCTTGGCACCGTTCTCTCATTATTTTCCATGGGCTATGATCTAGTTTCCCCTATGTTATATCTTATTCCTCTTCTTCCTCATGTGTAATCTCATGCCTGCTCTTGTGTATATTCACATTTATCTTCCTCATAGGTTGTGGAAAATCAAGGTCGTGCACGTTAACTAATTTTATATCTTTGAGCTTTGGTGGTAGATAAATACATACTTTACAAGCCTCTATGACAACTTCTAGGTCACGGTAGGATTCAGGTCCATGCTATTTGACTCCATTGTTTCTACATATGGTGCATTTGTTTTGTATCCCATTGTTTTGTGTAATGTATGGTAGTCAAAATCTACTATTTTTCCATTGAACCTCAATTGTTGCACATCCTTTTTCTAGTTCACCGTACTATTGGAATAATTTTCAAAGTGCATGTAAATGGAATTTTTCACCAAGGACCCATCTCTCTATTTTTCAATAAGAACCTTCCAAGGTTAAAGTGTTGCATTCTTGTCAAACCCTTCTCTCCCATTCACGACTATTGGCACTTCCATGGGCATGCACCATTCATTTTTTAACGCTTCTTGTGTATCCTCCCGTATAATTTCTTGAGGCACTCCTTGTATGGATTAGTAATTGTGACCTCATAGGTGTATTTGGCAAACCTCGACACCAAATACTTATTCTCGATAGGGTTCTCCCACTATTTGTCTTCTAAACCATCCGACACTCATATATCCCAAAACACTATTAGAAGTATAATTAACCCCATGTGATTTTTTTCATCCTTGTTGGTATGGGTATGTGCTTCATCTATGATATTTTCTAGTATGAAAAAGGTAATATTATATTTTACCCTTATGCCATCTCATGCGTAACATGCAAAAACTTCTTGTTAACTTCCAATCCATCGTTTAGATGCACCTAGTTTGTAACTCACCAATCACATAGTCACTTTTGTTCATGGGTCGATAAGGTTGGAAACATGGAAGGAAAAATTCCCCTCTAATACTTAAGTTTTGTGGTTTTATCCTCTATCACTTCCCCATTGCATAGATCAAGAGTTATTTCATTCCACTATCTCTTAGCCTTATTAATTTGTTGATCAATTATGTAGTTAGGCTCATCCTTTTACCCATGAACTAGAAGTAATCCTCATGTACCCTAGACATGAGCCATTGATACATGCATGTGGGCTTACCAAAGAGTGGTAATTTAAATAGTTGTAGTACCTAGACATCAATCAAGGTCTTATGTACCTTGTCATTGAGGATCATCTCTCTTGTGGCAATCAAGTGTCATATTTCTTCTATCACATCCTTTCTGATGTCTCCTTCATGGTCTAACTTGTAGTGGTTATACTCACTTATCTTACACTTCCATAGGTGTGATGCTCATGGTTTTACCACTATCACTTTTGAGGGAAATGCATTTCTAAAACTAATCATCATGTGCCTCCTCTATTACTTTCTTATTATTTGATATCTTATTTTTGGTGTCATTGATAACTCTAACCTTCTATAATTATACCACCCTATGATTTTGTGCATTAGTGATTGAAAACCCAAGTCTTACCTTCTCAATTATTTCTTCAATATTGTCAACTACAATCAATGGGTGTTTCAACCTTGTTCCTAGCTTAATCCTATAATTAGATTTTGTGCTCTAATATTTTGGGTTTTCAACATAACCCTAGTTTCACAACCTTTTCTCCAAACCTTCTCATGTCACACAACTTCAATTTTACCCAAGGAGCTCTAGTTTCATCATGGAGGTTTGTTGATTGATCTTTATTGTCCCAACTCTGGTTCACTCTGGTTTGTACTCATTTGCACTTGGTCTTTGATTCACAAGATATTTTTTCACTCCAAATCTGAAATAGCAAGGTAAGAATGAATAATCTTGAAATCCTTTCAATTTTCAAATGCATTAATTACACTCACTACCTACCACCACTTTTAGATTTCTCATTTTTTCTACATTTTCCCACCTTTTTCTAGACTTGGAAACTTCTTTTTCGTATATGACAATCCATAAAATTTTGGCACGTAACTACTTCTCGTGCTCTAAACCCTTTACGCACACCTTCCCGCACTATACCTATTCTTCCTATGTGTCACTTACCAAGTATTTTTCCTCCACGCTGCCTCCATTGTGTTATACTACACGTTGCTCCATACATCAATTTTTCATATGAATTCCACCAATCCAAACATACTCACACATAATCAATTAAACCAAAAGAACCTTTCCTTGGGTGCCTTCAATTTTTTCATATTTTCCCATTACACACCTTGATCTTCTTATCCCACACTAAAAGCATATGCAATCATTTATGAATTAGTCTAAAACAAATTTATCAACTCATGTGCTTGACCACGGTTATTACAATAAAAAAACTAACAACAAAATATAATCTAAATGTCTATACCACCTTATTAAAACATAAGGGGAACTTATTTACATTAGGGATTCATCCTACTCCCATTGAAGTAATGCCTACAACGACATGTTATTGAATCCAATATCTTTGTTACTTGAAATGGTCCCAAAAATGAAATTTAAGCTTTCCCAAGTGACACACAAACTTGGAGTCATAAAGGAGAACCATCCCACCAATCAAAAAGGAATTTTCTTAATATTCTTTTCATGTTAGGACTTATCTATCACTTTTTCTACCTTATGACTCCATCGTGTAATTGTGTCGTCATTCATCGAATTACATTATTTTTGCATGTGATCCTCTAATAATTTCTCATCAACAAGTCCTCCTGCACGTGCAATACATAGGGATGGTAGTATGAATTCTATAGGAAAAACTACCTCCATGCCAAACACCAATTGAAAGGGTGTGGCATTATTTAACCTTTGTAAGTAATTAAGTATTCCCATAAAATTGTTGATTCTTTTTCATACCAATCCTTTCATCCTACATCACATATTTTTGTCAATGTATGTCCCAATATCTTATTAAAGGATTTTGTAGTACCATTGGCTTGTGGGTGATAAGGGGTAGTCTTATGGTGAGCTACCATAATCTCTTCTAATAAAATTCTAATTGTCTCATTCAAAAATGAATTCCTTGTCACACTGTAAGGCTTAGTGGACAACCATGCCTACTAATAATGTTTTCCCATAAGAATAATTTTGTGGTGGTTGCATTGCAATCCTTTGTGTATGCTATACTTTGCCCACCTTGTTAAGTAATATGTGCATGTGATGATGTAACACGCACTTGCCCTCAGATGTAGCATTTGGTGATATTGGGCCAACAAATTTAATTTCCCATTTCTCAAAAGGATTTGTGCTTGTTATGGGTCATAATGACATCTCATCATAGTGTTGTGGTTTTCCTATTCTCTCGACATTGATCACGGGGTTTGAAAAATGCCTTAGTATCCTTATAGAGTGTCTCCCACCAAATTCCTGCCAAGAGTATCTTTCCGTTGTAGCTCTCTCTTGTATAAAGTCCTTCAACAATCCTACCATGAAATTTTTCCATGATGGCTTCACGATCATGCTCTAAGACACACCTATGTAAAAATTCATCTCTACCCATATGGTATAGGTATCCTCTAAATAACTCGGTAGGGTGTCATGTGAATGATGAGTTTCTTCTTCTCCAATGTCTTCATTCCTTATGTATAAATCCTGTGTGCACAAGAACTATAATTTCTTCCAAGTCAGTGGTGCGCATTATAATTTGAATATTGGGCATATTGAATAGTTTCCTATATGCTCTTCATGTCCTCACTAGATTTAATATGAGACAAATGATCTGGTCCTAAATTTATTTTTCTAGGTTTGGTGATGACTCAAAACTAAATTCTTGGAATAAAAGGATACAATGATAGATGTACCCTTGCAATACTTACTTATTTACTAGATATTTAAGTTCCATTGTGATCAATGTAGAAGAAAAATGGTGTGGCTGATAAATAATGCCTAAAATTTTGAAGCACATACACCATTAACAATGCCTCACGCTCTATAGTTATATAATTTTTTTCGGTTGGTGTAATATTCTTTCTCACAAAGAAAATAAGATGATCCACATTACCTTCCCCCCTGGATGAGCTAACACTTCCCAATGGTTGTTCCAGAGGCATCCACATGACATTGAAATGGTAGATTCTAAGAAGGAAAATGTAAAATGGGCATAGTGGCTAGCCTTTCCTTCAAGGTTTCAAATGCCAAATTGTTGTGCATCCCTTAATAAAATATTTCTTTGGCCTTCCCCAACTATTCTAGTGGCGTAACGATCTTGACATACTCCTTAATACATTTCTTGTAGTATCATGTATGCCCAAGAAATTTGTGCACTTTAATCTAATTAGTGGGTTCCTCTAGTCCCAAAATGACTACTACTTTTTTGGATCCACCAACAATCATTCCTTACGAATATATGTCCAAGCAAAGTACCAAATGGTGTCACAAAAATACACTTCTTAATATTTAAGGATATGCTAAGTTTTATGCACCTTTCAAACATTAGCCTCAAACACTCATAATGATCTTTAATGAGCCCATATATTTTCCAATCATCCAAATATACTTGAAGGAATTTATGGATGAAGTCTTAAAATGCTTGTACAACAATGCACAAGAACATTGTTGGCACACTATTTAATCCAAAAGGAATAACTATGTAGGGAAAAATCCCTATTGAGTTACAAATGTTGTTTTCTCCTAATCTTTGTGTGTGATCCTAACTTGATGGTATCCTAAAAATCCATCTATGAAGGAATAGATCTCATGCCCGTAACAACCTCTAGTATATCTTGATGAAATGTGTGAGAAAAGGATTGATAACGCATGAAGCATTCAAAACTCTATAGTCAACACAAATTCTTATCCTCTCATATTTCTTGATGCTAATGACCATTGGAATGATCCAATTTGATTCTTCAATGGGCTCAATAATTCCTTCCTTTAGCATTTTGTCTATTTTTTATCCTTTACCTTGACATGCACAAGTTGGGATTCATTTGGTAGGGCATTTTTGGATTGGTCACATTGCCATCTTTGAGCTTTATCTTCATCTCACTTGGTGATGGATGAAATCACTTCAACTTTTGGTATCCCTTTGGGAGTAGATATTGAAAATCATGTAGCAATTTGATTATTTTGAACCTCTTCCTCGGACTAGTAATCACCAATTACTGCCTCTTTTAGTGCGTCATCAGTCCTAATGTTAACCTTTTTGGACTTCAAAGTGACACATGGTGTACATATGCTTGTTCTTCCACATGCTTTTAAAACCTTACACTCACCTTCTACATGTTTTATATTCAAATCTAAAACATCTTCATAATCAATGAGGTAGATTAGCTTCCCTTTTTCATTTTCCTTCTAGGTGTGTCCCATGAGTTTCTCATGAGAATTCATCTAGTCACACACATCCACACACTCATTCAGAGGAATCTCACCTTGTAAGAGAGTTACAAGCTCTTTTACCTTTGCATTTTATCCTAGAGTGAAGCGCTTAATTATCTGTAGGGCTTCATTGTGACAGGGGCTTAGTAGAAAAAGAAGCATACATGTGCACGATACTTGAGGTTAGAGTATGCCAACTAGGTGTTTCTTATCTCAATTCTAGATGTACATACCAAGTGTGTGCACATCTACAAAATGTAGAATAAAACTTGTATACCTAGAGCGATGGTGGTAGTATGCCTTGCCCATGCATTCAATTCCTTTCACATATTTGAATGTGTGCCATAGGAGAAGTCTTGCCATCACAATCTGGTATTTGTGAAGGAAGGTTATTCTGTAAACCTGTGTGTCAAGAAAGAAACTCTTATTTCATGCCATGTGAGTAGATTATATCTATGCACATCCTACCAATGTGCCCTCATTCCCTTTAATGAGTAAACCAACATATTTCTTCTATCTCCTTAATTCTAGAATTGATCCTACATTACACGTAAGAAGGACTCTAGTTTTCCTCCCGAAGATAACTTGGTAGCTTCATTCTTACCATCCGTCCGATTTTTCATGCGACCCGGTCATCTATGTCACTTTTCCATGACACTCACGATCCACCATTTCATAAGTACCATGAGCCCAATTTTCACAAGCTATGATAGTAATATCACTAAAAGAATGTGAGTCTCCTCAATTTATCACCCATTTCTTCGTTGGATTGACATTTTCTAGATCGCACACTATTTTTGCGTATATCTAATTAAGTTCCTCTTGATTGATAGGCTTAGTATAGGTGTAATCATGGTACTATCCATCAAGATTAATACTTTTATTCCTTTTCTCAAGCTGATGTACCGATTGTTAAAATGTAGGTCTCCATTGTTCACATAATACTAAGGGTGGCCAAGTAGTGCAGGAAAGTTTTCCACCTATTCCAATTCTAGTACTTTGAATCTCGCCCTAAATTTTTCTCCTTGAATCATAATGATTACATTATTTAAGACTCCAATGGGCATTTTCCTTGTCTTGTTAGCCATGTACAATGCACTTGAAGTTGGATGCAATAGTGGTCTTCCCATTTAGATCCAAAATCTAGTGTTAGGATATTGAATTCTCGCACATGTATCAATCAAATTTTTTCTTACCTAACCAACCATATATAATTGAATATAAAGTGTTTTCCTTGTCATAGTCATGGTTCTGGGGTGGTAAGTTGGCATGTAATATTTTTCTACCCCTCTATGTTTCTATCCATGCATAACTTTCTCTCCGTAAACATTCTCCTAATAGAGGGATGATGTTATCCTACCTAAGCATCCTACATACTTCCTTGAGGTCATCCACATCCTTGTCGGGTACCTCATCTCATTTGACATGTACTCTTTATCCCACGCTTGTTATTTTCAGAATTGTATCTCCCTTGCAGTTCTTTAATCACTCTTATGGTTTCTTGGAAAAATTCTTTATGTTTCCCCGTCTAGATAGTTACTTGGTTATGAATTCTCATCCATTATGATGAGTGGATTTTTCTTCCTTTTTCACATGAATGTGAGGATTTTGTGCACGTTGTAACCAATAATAGTTTCTTCCCTACTACAACCAAAATTTTAAGATGTCATTATCCCTACTTAAAGTGCTCAACCTCTATCATGGTTACACCCCTATCCTTCTTGTTTTTACACATGTGTGTATACACATCTTTCAAGTCTTCTAATTTTTTACCCTTTCCACAATACGTGCAAGACTAGTTATTTGGACACTCACGTAGATAGTGGTCTAGCGACCTATAACTATAACATGATTCTAGGCTAAACCTTCCTCCATGACCTATTAGGCCTTTACCACGATATCCTCCTCGGTATCCCCCATTACCATTGTTGCATGCACTATTATTTTATCCAACATTATTCTCACTTTCTCATTCACATCCCCGAGAGATACTCTCTACGCTAGTGTAGTGTAATCCCATCTCACATACTTCATGAATGTGGCCAATCATCCATCTGGGTTAACTATATCGTAGATGTGTGTGTCACAAATTTTAAAATAAAAGGAAAAATTCTTTTGTGTGGCATGTTGCAAAAGTGGATAGTTGTAGACATCATTATTCTTGTGGCATATTTCACAAGTTGTTAGTAGTGTGCACACATTCCTACATGGAAAATTATCATTTATATTCCCTTCCACATCACAATCCATGTACCAAAATACACTATGATTGTCATGGGATGAGTTAGTTGATAAATGTATAAGTATTAATGGTTGCAATGTAGGCCTCAAGGAACATGCTTACTCCAGGTGTCTACATTTCCAAATACATCTACATGCAATGACGCATCCAAATCCTCGTGTGGATCTCGTGAATATCTTATGTGAAAATTCTCTCCAAAATGGTGTCAATAGGCCTCCTAAAAATAATTGTGCATGTTGGATATGATGAATGTCATAGAAAAGTTTAAACAATAAAGTATTAAACCTCACATCATATTCTCTTACACTTTGGATAAACCTTGCTTTACGTTGAACATGTTAATGCTCTACCGATCAAACTCTAGGATATGGAACTCGTTAGGAAGGAAGTGTGTAAAGCATCATAGTCTATTATTGTCCGATGAGGGTCATACTTTATGTACCAACTATACGTGTGGCCCTAATATTTGGTCATGAACTAACTTTCCCTCTTATATGAGGCTATGATTTCCTTGACCCTCCATAATAGTTCACACTTATACATGTGCTCCATGTAATATTCAACTCACATATACTCGGGTAGATGGTGTGAAATCTCATAATATATCTCGTGGTTTCGATGTTGTTGTGGTAGTGTAGCTCCTTGTCTGGTGTAGGTCTAGATCTAGATCCTAAACCCCCACTAGGATTTCCTCAGCTTGGGGAGGACCAAAGCTTCGATCCTCCTACTATGAATTCAAAACCCGTAGAATTGCTAATTTACATCCCGTAGTAGTGCTAAACTTCACCCCAACCGTTTGTCTTTTTATTCCCCTATGTGAGTAATTCTAATGGGTAACATGCCACTATTATGTCCCAATGTCGCACCTAATGTATTACTCCCAAACAATTTTTTTCCAACTACGAGACCTGTTGCATGACCATGTGTATCCTTAATTTTTTTGCTTATTTCTTTGATATTGACATGTATCTACTTGTATCTCTTTCCCACCATGGAGATCCCCTATTACGTTCTTGTCTTCCATCACTATGATGATATTCTATGTGAAATTTTGAATTCCAAGTACCAAACACAAGGGATAAGGGTCCTGGGTTGGGTGAGATGCATGCTAATGGTTCTTAATACTTCCTTAGAATCAATGTCATCTAATGCCAAGGGGGTCCTTCTTCTACACTTTCCCAATATTATAGGGCATGGTATTGTGGTCCCTCACCTCACGCAGGTTCTCATCATCACCGCTCAGCCCCACTCATCTATGTCTCGGCCTCCTTAGCTTCCCTCTATTGTGCATTTATATCTGTATAATATCTCTTCTCTATTTATATCTTCCATCTAACCCAACGTAATCTTTCCTAATTGTGTTCCTTGCCCATGCACATGGTAAGTGTTTAGCTATCCATGGGAAAAGTTTCCATTCCTAACTCGATCATCAAGATTTTTGTGGCTAAAGATAACACATATAGATATGATCCTCTTGGCTCATGTAAGAACTAGAACTCTACTTCCCTAGGCAAAAATACATGAAAGTGCATATTCCAAGGTATAATTACATAGCTCTCCTTCCCACCAATGATCTATATCTCGGGTCCACTACTCATCTAAATTAGAAAGTGCTTGATAGTTATCCCGGTCCCAAAATTTCTTCCTTCCCAAATGAATCCCTTGATTTTTCACATAACCGCTAGCCAATCATATAACTCTATTGGGAATAAACTAAATAATGTCTCATATAATGCATCATATAAATTGTCCTCTACCCATTTCCATGGATCAAAGTTACTACCAGGACTATACCTCTACGTGAACTCATCCTCACCGTACATGCACCTAATGCTCAATCTTCTCCAAAGACAAGTGGAATGACATGTGCAACCATATTCAAGGTCAAGATAAAATAAGATCCCAACAACATAACTAAAATGTTGGAATCTAACGGCTTATACATACTTAGTCGGGCATGCTGGAATTTCTCAGATAAATACCCAAGTCTTCACCGAAGCACGTGTAACCTACCGGTCCCTTCTTCATCTAATTTGTCAAGATGTGGGTTACGTTCTTAACCAATCATAACCTAAGTTATAAGATATATAATCCAAACAATACATCATAATAAATAAAATATGCAACAATATATATTATCATTCATTCATTAACATATAAATAACATCATAATTTAAAGTCCAATTATATTGTTGGTCTCCATTTTGATCCTCTATGCTTTTGCCCTAATTTTCCTTTCACTCTACATTTCCTAAAACATTTTCTATAGTTTTAATGGGTGAAATGAAGTTGCTGCCTCTGTTCCCATGCATTAGTCCATTTGAAAATCATTTGACATGCCTCGTTTTGCAAGAATACTCAAGCTTGCACCGTGTTGCCCTAATTTTTCAAATCATGACTTGCTCAAAAACGTTTTTCTTCAAACTTTGTGGTCTACAAACTTTGTTCTCCAGATTGAATGCTTTCAAAAGCTCATAAACTTATTATTTTTCCCCATTTTGAAGGAAAAATCCATGCATGCCTTGTTTGTGCCCTAATTTTTCAAAATCATGGGCTATCCCATGTTTTCCTTTTCCCGATCGTGAAAATCAAAATTGACCGATTCATACTGTATGTATTCAAAATCCAATCCCAAGGTCAAGAAATGCTCGAAAATCATGTTTCATCTGATTCTATTTAGCTGAGGAGAAGCGAGGAAGTGTTATAACTTATCATTTTTTGCCTTTTTGGTGAATGGGGCATTTTCGGGCCCAGGGTTCCGCTTTTTCCAATTTTGCCTACATGGCATGTTTTGATTGGCTGAGGGATGACAGGTAGTCAGATTTCCTTTGAGTTTTTAGACTTTATTTTGCAAAAATTTAAAAGTCAAAACTAGCCCGAAACCCCGCAGCCAATAGGGAGTGGACACGTGTCCTAAAGATAAAAAAGGGAGGAGTCGGGCTGATGGGGACTTAGATTTTTTTAGCTCTATTTTTCTAAAGTTTCAAAATTAGTTTCAGCCCCACTCCAATTAGAGGAGGACACGTGGAACAATTTTTGGGCAGAGGGGATGTAGATGGCGGAGGTTTTGAAGTTTTTGCCTTTGGAGGCAGAAAATGTTAAAGTGAAATTTTGGAGCACGGCCCCATGGCCAATCACGGGTGGACATGTGTCCATGAAAAGTTAGAGGGAAGTGTGGGCCGAAGGAAATGGGGAATTTTTCCCTTTTTGGCAAAAGGAGTTAAGGCAAAAATTGAGCCGCGGGCCCATGAATGAGCCATAGGGAGACACATGGTGAAGGCAGTGAGCAGGTCGGGTCAAGGCGAAGGCAAAAGGGAAAATTTTCCCTTTTACAAAAAAGACTTAGTATGGAAATTTGAAGTGCTTGGCCTCGTGAGCGAATCATCGAGCGACACGTGGCAAGGGAGAAATCGAGTGCATGGGCCCATGGGGAAAAAATGAAAAATTTCCAAATTTCCAAAAAGGTCAAAATGCGCAGAATTGAAGTGTGATCCCAATGGGACCCACCATGTGCCACGTGTCATCACCAAAATTCAAGGGTGGAGGGGCGGAGAAAAAGTCAATTTTTCCATTTTTCCAAAATGTCAAAAAGTCAAAAGGTGAGCCCGAATTGATTCCCAATCATATTTTGACACGTGGAGGGCCCAGATTGAAGGAGAAAGAGCAGATCAAGGGTAACTGTACATCTTCATTTTTGGCCACCATTTTTGCTCCAGGAAACTTGGAATTACAAATTTTGCATCAAATTTCATCAAATTTTTGGTGATTCCATGTCGTTTTGGCCTTCTAGGATCATTGGAATCGGTTTCATAACTCAATTTGTAGATTTGAGGTGTTTTTGAAACAAAGTTTTTTCCTAATCCATCCAGACACGTGAAATGTCAAATTTGAAAGTTACAGAGGTAGTTTTAAAAGGTGAAAAGGTGAAATGATGAGAGGAAAGGCATCTGCATGCCTTGATGATGAAAACATGCCTCAGGAAAGATAATGATCCGAATATTTGTAATGATTCAGTCTTTTTAAAACACCTGGAAACTCTCGTTGCAAATTTGTTAAATGTCATTTTTCAGTGAATCATGAGAAATTGTTGTAACAAAATTGATCCCTTGGCATATGCTTTGCTTGGGAAAGAAGGCTCCAATGTGGCAAGAGGTATATAATGCATTTTGGAAAAATGCAAATGGTCAGGAAGTTGAAAATCACGAGAAAATTTTGAGAGAAAGCTCATTTTCTCGAGAAACCCACCAAAGAACTAGGTTAATTTCTTTTATGTTGGATCTTCATGTATGTGAGTTGGTTACAAGTGTATAGCCATCACACAGCTCTGAGATTGTTCATGAAACTCTCCCATTGATGAATCTAACAAGCTTTTGAGTTAATATGTGTTTTTCTGGGCAATATGATGTCTATTATCATTTTAAATACCTACAAATAGTTTTCATTGTTCTTGTTGCAATCTTGCATTGAAAGTCTTTAGAAATCACATAGAATCTCATCCTTATTGATAGTTTAGTGGCACTTGCTTTTTGTTTTCCAGAAGAGCTTTCATCTGGCATTGAAAATAAGTAGTTTAAAATCACTCCACCTTCATTTGTTGATTGGGATTGCTTGTAAGCCTTTGGGGGTACCTTAGGCATGGTTTGATCAAGGATTTTTGTGTTTAATTGAGTTCTTTACTTCAAGATTTTGTGGTGAGTTCTCAAATATTGTGTGAAGAGTGTAACCTAGGCTTCCATTTATGCATCTTCTGGTTGAAAGAACATCCTGATTATTTGAAGCATTTTATCTGATAGTTGTTCAAGTATTGTAGAGGTTGTCAAAGATTTGATATATCCAAGTTTGTCTTATCAATACCCCACCAAAAATCATCTGAATAACTAATCCTACCCATACTACCCTACATTGCATTGTGTGTCAACAAAAGAATCTAACCCATCTACAAAAATGCACAAAGCAAATCAGGATCATATAATGTCTTCTAGCAGCCTCAGCCTTGTCTTGAAAGCATTTCCATCATTTAGTAGTGACAACTCTGTTGAGTTTGAATAATGGAAAATTGATCATGTTTTCCCAAGGCCATCTCCATACAATATGCACAATATAAGGATATCTCCACCTCCTTCACAAAATAGAGGCTGTAATATAGGTTCTCTTACCTTGGTTGAAAGGCACAACCTAAAATAGTGAGGGTTAGATCAAATCCTTTCAAAGTGCTATCCATCTCTCCACAAATCTGAGTGCCAGTTAGATCACATCCCCGACTACAAAATGACATATATCAAGATCTATCTACCTTCAAGCTTCATGCCATATTTTGATGTTGCTCAGACTGAAAAGGAGAACAAATTTGGTACCAACACTTTTCTTGCCATTATCGGGGACATTATTATTTGATATTCAAAGTATTTCAGATCCCTAGTAATACTTCTTGTGTGATTTATGTGCAATTACAAAATTTGAGTATCATCTTCTGATCAGATTTATAAGATTGGAATGAAGAGTAGAGTTTTGAGTTTGATATTTTCTTAGTTCAATCTGAACCATGTGCATACATATTTGAGATATTTGAATGCATATCAAACCCTGGTAAAGTCCCTTACAAATTTTGCATGCAAATACATTGTTGAAGCATCATTTTATAATCAGATTTGTAAGGATTGAGTGAAGATATAAGTTTTGCCTGCAAATTTTATCAGTTTCCAGCAGTAGTTGCACTTCATTTGCATTTGTGATTGATAAATTCAAAGAAAGGAAGGTCTGATCTATAAAGTTTGGCAAGATTTTTAGTGTTGATAGATATTTGATAGAGTATTTTAGTGCATTTGCACAACTAGGGTGAAATTCCTTAGTGGTGACTCCATGTTGTTTTGATCTTGATAAGTACCAGTGTCTTAACCTTTATGTCATTTACTTTGGTGTTGTTAATCTCTGCAAAACTGGAAGGAAGAAGATCTCTCTTCCTTAGAGACTCTGCTAAGAAGTTGTTTACAGATTCAAGAAACTTAGAGTTGGAAGGGAGAAGAGTTTGGAAAGTTGTTAAAGGTTAGACATCAGGAAAAGATATATCCATTGGTGAGAGAGATCAACCTTTGGTAGAGGATTATCACTCTTCTTCCAAGTGATTCTGATTCAAGCAATCCTCTCATAAACTTGTTTACTTCAACTAGTGAAGGTCCTTCTACTGTACCTGGTAAGTTCCTTCTTCAATTTGCACCTGTGTGTTTCAATCCTAATAAAACTTTCCAAGAAAATCAGCACTTAGAGAATACCAGTCTTGTGAATCACATTCTTGAGCCCCAAAGACCTTGCACTCCTCATCAGCTTGTGTCACCCCCAAGATCACCTCCACCAAACAATATGGCTCAACCTAGACCTCCATTTGTTGTTAACACCTTTGGTCCTATAGAATTTAGAGGAATGGATGGTTACCCAAATGTTGTCCCACAAGATGTCAGAAATAGATTGCCAAAATTCCAAGGTAACAATGCAATAACTGGTGATCAACATCTCAAACTTTTTGTTAACATGATGGAAGATTTTGAGATAGAGTTTGAAGATGTGTATATTAAATTGTTCATTCATACACTAGAAGAGGATGTTAGGGATTGGTACAAGGCTCTGCCTGATAATTCAATTGATTCTTGGACTGAGATGAAGAATGCATTTAGGTTGCAATATGGTGACAAGATTGATCCTAGATTTCTCTTGTCTGAGTTTGAGAATATCAAGAAGAACCCCAATGAATCAGTCCATGACTTTAACACAAGGTTTAACAAAACTTTGAGAAGGCTTCCTATTAATCTGAGGCCATGTGATGAATCTTGTTTAATCAAATATGCAGATGCATTTGATAAAAAGGCAGCCTATTACCTAAGAGACAAGAACCCTACCAATCTAAGACAAGCTTTCACCATGGCACTTCAAATTGAAAACAATATCAAAGCAATTGGGAAACCTCTCAAGAGAGATGGTGTAAAGTTGATAAACCTAAAAACCTCAAGCTAGCAAGGGTGCTGATTTAGAGGAGGTTGTGAAAACTTTGGTAGGGGCTATCAAAGAAATCTCATATAAGTTGGCAAGAGTTGAGAAAGGAATTGGGAAGACTTCACAAGGTCAGCCAAGAGCACAAAACCATGACAGATTTTCCAATCATCCTAGAGGTGATCAAAGGGTAGATGATAGAGGAAAAGGACCCATGGGGTCTGCAAATAGACATCCTCAAGCACGTGAAGGAAGAGTGTTACCTAATCCCCTAACTGCTAGGGTTGTTGTTGTTGAAGAAGTTGTTGATATTGATTGGTGTGATAGGTGTTTTTTACCCCATCCTCCATGTGAAGTGGACCAACAAGAAGGTGAAGCTAATAATGATGATGGTACTGATGATGATATTTGCATGATGGGTTGTTCTTCAAGTCCACAAGGAGGAGCAACATCTACTGAAGTGATAAGTGCAAGGACAGCTGCAACTTTTTGGGATTACATCAAATGGGTACAAGTCTTTCTTCCCCCTCATACTCTTGAAGTTGATGTAGTGCAAGCTTTTGAAATTCCTAACAATGACTTTGAATACTTAAGAGATTTGATGATTAAGAAGTATGATGGTGGTATCCCTTGGAGGAAGATAGACAATTGTTGATGAATGTTGTTGTAGCTCAAGAGAAAGATTATAACACTAGAAGAAAAGTTGTTAAAGGAGTTGGGCCTCAAGCCAAACCTAAAACACCCTTGCTCACAAGCATTCCCAAAGAAGCTCCTAGAAGAGAAACACTTGCCAAAAGCTCTGCTATCCCAAGAAAAATTACAGTCCTCCTCATGCCCAAGCTGCCAAGAATCCCATGCCATCTGATGAATCTTCTTGTCTCCCTTCCAATGTTACTTTTCCAAAGAGTGTTCCCTATGACATAGCCCAAGTATTGAGCCAAATTAAAGTGAGTGTTCCAATCATTGAGTTGCTTAGAATTCCTGAGCATAAGAAGAGAGCATTTGAGTACTTGGGGTTGAAAGAAGAGAAGACTACTCCAGGTAGAAATGTAAATGTTGTTGAAACTCCTCCTCAAATCATTGCTGACCTTGAAACACCACCAGTAGTAGAAGATCTTGGAGAGACACCTGAGGTATATTTGGGGACATCCTTGGTTGATTCCCAATTGAA
This sequence comes from Taxus wallichiana var. yunnanensis, assembly GCA_018340775.1. Lineage (NCBI taxonomy): Eukaryota > Viridiplantae > Streptophyta > Pinopsida > Cupressales > Taxaceae > Taxus > Taxus wallichiana. The sequence continues at coordinate 719,338,261 of CM031238.1, forward strand.
TGTTGATCCATTCTTCACAACTTTGATCATAAAGGATAGGCTACTTCACAATTGTATGTTTGATTCCAAGTGCATCATGTAATGTCATGCCTCTAGAAGTCATGAATGAGTTGGATATCAAAGTGACAACAGCCTATGGAAAATGTACTGCCATGGACTCAAGAGAAGTGCTGGTTTTTGGTTGTGTGAAGGGTTTGGTAGTGCAGCTTGCATCTTATCCCGGGAGGAATTTAAAATTAGATGTTGTGATTATTGATTGCCCTACCAAATGGGGTATGTTATTGTCAAGAAAGTGGGCTGCAAGTGTTGGAGGGAGTGTCCAAATGGATATGTATTTTCCACCATTCCCATTGAGGGCAGCCTTGTCAAGCTCTATGGAGAAAAGAAAATGTTGCATCTAATTGAGGACCCTAACAATGCTTCTTATGAAGTATTATTTGTTGATGTTGATGCTGATAATTTTATTGGTTTTGCTGATGGAAAAGAACACAAAATGGATCAGTCAAAGTGCCTTGAATAGGTATGTTCTCCTTGGACCTTGCTATTTGATGGAGCTTGCTCCAAATTTGGAAATGGTGCTGGTGTAATTCTGATTTCTCCTAGCTTGGAAGAATTTGTTTTTTCCTTCAAGCTTAATTTTGAATGTACTAACAACATTGTTGAGTATGAAGCCTTGTTGTTGGGTTTGAGAATTACATGGAAGTATGGTGTCAAGGACATCATTGCAAAGGGAGATTCAAAGCTAGTTGTCAAACAAATAAGAAAACTGTATGCTACAAAAATCAATGGATGAAGCAGTATAAGCATGCAGTTTGGGATCTAATTGAGATGTTTGATTCCTTCAATATTGTGCACCATGATAGAAGTTTGAATGCTGCTGCACGAAAAGTTGGCAGTGATGGGGTAAATATTTGGAGATTGCACTGCATTTCACCTTATTATGAGTACAATGTTGAAGTGTTAACTAGGCCAGTTGTTCCTGACAACATCAAACATTGGCAAGTGTTTGATGATGATGCTCAAGTGAAAAGGTTCTTACAAAATCAAGGTGAGTTTGTGGATCAACATATTGATTGGGAACCAATGGTGTGTATGACTAAAGGAAGAGAGAATTTGTTTGGAAAAGATATTATCCAATTGAAAACTAACACCATTCCTAGAGGTCTTGTTGCTCTTGAGTCAAATTTCAACAATGTTGATTACATCATCAATAGAAACATGTATGCCTCAAGGGATGTGGAAGAGCATGACTTGGGAACAAAGGAAAACCAAGAAAATTTTGGTTGAGCAAGTAGTTTAAACAAGGAAGAAAAACAATCCTATCTTCAATTGTTGAAACAATATTAAGACTGCTTTCTGGTCATATTCAAAGCTGAAAGCATATAGAGAAGACTTATTTCAGCATGAGATCCCTCTTAAAACAAATGCCAAACTATTCAGATAGAAGCAAAGGCCAATTAATCCACTCCTCTCCATGAAAATGCAAGATTAAAAGGAACGATAACCAGATTGTGCCAAGCCAAGAACACAGATGCTAATCAAACATCACGATCAATAAGATGAAAGCAATTCGCTAGAATAACTTTACATAAACCTTTGCAAACAAATGAGCAGCAATATCATATATTATTATGGAACTCAATGAAATACAATGAGAATGGGCCTTGCTTATATAGGCAAGGAATAACAATCTAAGAACCAATCAAGGTCGTAGATCAAGCCATAAATCATGGAAAGAACTAATCATCAAAGAACTAGTCAAGTCCATAGATTTATGAGAGAACTAGACATCAAGGATCTAATCAATACCATAGATCTAGGAAAGAACTAGTCAATACCATAGATCAAGGAAAGAACTATACCTAACAACTAGATAATATCTCCTAATATCTAAATAAATAAAAATAAATATCACACACATAAGTGGGTGAGGATAAATACAATAAAGGTAAATAATATACCTAGGTGAACATGAGCTAAGGTAAATACCTACTCTAACACCCCCCCTCAAGTGAAGCTAGGGGCCAAAATAGAAGTGGCATGTCCATAGTATGAGTCCCGAAACTAGGCCTGATGAGGTACTCATGTACAATATATCCATGAAGAAATCTTGAACCAAAAGAAGGAAAGAATCCTAGCTATAAGGAAAGATAAAGAAGAAGAAGAAGGAAGATGTTCTCACGAACACCCCCAAGAACAACTTCCGAAACCCCAAGCATTCCATGCAACTCAAGGTAGTGAGGTGATGCAAAAGGCTTCGTAAAGATGTCTACAACTCGCTTTGAGCCGGTCCAAAAAAGGTACTCCAAGCAAAGAACTCCATCCCGAATGTCATTCCCGAATGAAGTGGATGTGTATCTCGATATGCTTGGTCCACGGGTGCTCACTGGTCATGAGAAATGTGAATTACACTTTGGTCATTGTCACACCAAAGTACAATTGGTGAATCTATGTGGGAATCCAAACTCATCAATAATCAATTTTGAAGCCAAAGAATCTACTGACTCTAAAGTAATGCTGCCCCGTACTCGCCTCTAAAGATGAAAGTGCAATAGAAATTGTTTTTTTTTTACATGCCCAAACAATCGGAGAAGAACCAAGATAGAAAAGATAGCCAAAAGTGGAACGTAAGGATCATCAATAAAACCTACCCAATCAATCATGTATACCCAACCAACCGAGTAGAGCCCCTAGTGTAGTGCACTTTTGATGTATGCCCTAACTGTGAAAGGCCAAAGTGGGAAGTGCCATGCAAATAGCGCAAAATCCTTTTAGCATCCTGCCAATGACTACTATGAGGAGAATGTGCAAACCGAGATACAAGCCCTACTGCAAATGAAATATCAGGGTGAGTATGGGTCAAGTACATGAGACTCCCAACCAACTACCTATACAATGTAGGATCACAAAGTGGTGTGGTACATGTGGATGTAAGAGTAACCCCAGACTGAAAAGGAGATGGACTTGGCTTGCAATCAGCCATATCAAAGCACCAAAGAAGATCATGGGTGTATTTTTTTTGACTCAAATGAATCCCAATCAATGCTTGAGAAATCTTATAAACCAAGGAAATAATGTAATAACCCAAGATCTGTCATGTCAAACTATGTAGAAAGAGCCCTCTGAATACTCTGAATGTGGGAAGAAGAGTCTGCCAATAAGTAACAGATCATCAACATACAAGACAAGTATCACAATATCCTCACCAACATGCTAGAGATACACTGTATGATGGAATGGCAATGAACAAAACCAAGTAGATAGAAGAAAAGAATCCATCTTCTCATACCAAGCCCGAGGGGCTTGTTTGAGACCGTAGAGAGACCTTTGAGCCTACAAACAAGAGAAGAATCCTGAACAAATCCAGCCTTGGCTACTCCATATATATTTCCTCTTGTAGATCTCCATGTAAGAAGGCACTCTTCATATCCATCTGGTATACGGGCCACCCCTGTGATGCAACAATAACAAGTACAAGGCATACAAAATCCATCTTGGCAATGGGTGCAAAAGTCTTAGAGTAATCAATACCTTCAACTTGTGAAAAACCCTTTGCAACAAGATGAGCCTTATACTTGTCAATGGACCCATCAACTATGTATTTGGTTTGGTATACCCACTTACACCTAACCATATTTCTTCCTTTAGGAAGAGATACCAAATCCCAAGTATGATTCTTCATCAAAGAAGAATACTTATCTGCCATCACATCATCCCACTCATTGTATCCCATGAGCCTTTGAAAAAGACTGTGGATCCTCATAAACTACCTGACACAAAATGTCCAGAACCTGTAGAATGTGTGTGATGATGCCTAGTGGGTGGAAGATCCTCTATGAAAGGTGTTGCCTCAAAATCGTAGTATGAGCCCACTTAGGCATAATGACAACATCAGTGGGAATAGGATCCTCAATGACATCTATAACCTCCTCATCAATCTCCTCAAAGAAAGGATCCTCAAGATGAGATGAAGAAGAAGAAGGAATGGAAGAAGATGAAGAATCATGAGGAGTGAAACGCTCATCAAACTGAACATGTGTTTGAAAAAGAACATCATGTGTATCAAGATCTAAAAGATGATAAGCTCTCATGTCCTCACAATACCCTACAAAGATCAAGGGTTTACTCTTCTTATCCAAAGCTTTCCTTTTCTTCTTTGGCACAAAGGCCCAAACATGGCTCCCAAAGACTCAAAAAAATGAGACATCTGGCTTAGTGTTGGACCAAGCTTCCTCTGGAGTCAAATGCTCAAGTGCTCTATGTGGTGTGTGATTCTAAATATAGTTAGCACAATTAACTTTCTACCCAATAGATAGGAGGTATATCTCTAGAATGCATCATACAGTTAGCCATTTCCTTCAAAGTTCTATTCTTCCTTTTTGCTAATCCATTCTGTTGTGGAGTATGAGGAACAAAATGTTGGTGAATAATGCCTTGAGTTGCCAAAAATTTAGAAAACTCATTGTTGAAGTACTCCCCCATTATCAGTGCGAAGGTTCTTTATGCTACTAGAAGATTGTTTCTCGACCAAAGCCTTGAATATTTGAAGTGTGAAAAACATCACTTTTGTACTTGAGAAAATAAACCCAAGTACGCCTCAAGAAATTATCAATAAATGTAAGTGCATACTTAGCTCCATTGAAAGATGGGGTAGGAAAAACCATCAAGTCACTATGCACAAGCTCAAGTGGTGAAGAAGCTCTCTTAGACAAATTCTTAGGAAAAGGATCTTGGTGTTGTTTCCCTAATGCACAACCATGACAAACTCCCTCAAGACAAGAAACTCTAGGAAGACCATCTACCATACCATGAGTGCTCAACTCCTTCAAATATCTGTAATTGAGATGTCCAAATCTTTCATGCCAAAGCTTACTCTCTGAATCTAAATGAGAAACCAATCCTATCCCTATAGAAGAAGTGTCATCAAAACCCTCAAAGTGATATAGTCTAGAACTATGATCAACAATACCCTGAGCAACAAGTGAATAAGGCTCCAACAAAGTTCTTACTTCTACCCCATGTGGTGTAAAAGTCACTATTTTCCTTGACTTAATGACAAATTTGATATACATAAAAGCAAATTTGTAGTGATGTTAGGAACATATAGTGCATCTTGGATATTTCCACCATCAAGTTGTATATCACCTTTTCCCTCAATAGAAAGAAAGGAAGAATCTCCAACCTCAATTTTGGAAGTAGAACTCAAACCTAGAGAAACAAAAGACTCCTTGGAAGAAGTCATGTGATGAGAAGCACCATAATCTATAACCCAATTGTCTGTAAGTGGTGACTGAGATCTTCCAACAACATTAAGTGCTTTTCCATGCTGATTAGAAGGAGGTGGAGTGGAGATAGAAATTTTGTGTTTCTTGACTGCATCCTCTAAGGCTTGCATTCACTTATAACACCTATTTTCTTCATGATTACTACCCCCACAAAAAGAGCATGAACGACTAGACTTATTCTTGGATTTAGAAGACTCCTTGGGTTTTGAGTTGTTTTCTTTGGGTTTAGGAGCATTTTGAGATGGAGAAGGTGTGGATTTGGTTTTACTGTTTGGTTTTCCCTTGCCCTTAGGATTAGATGCAACTAATGCCTTTTGAGAGGTGGAAGACTCAAGGTGAGATAATTTGGATTCTTCCCTAGTAAGTCTTTCACAAAATGTTTCTAAGTTAGGCATTTTGAATGTGTCACCTAAGGCATCCATGCTAGAGAAAAAGGTAGAAGAAAAATTTGGAATGGTCCTCTCAACTTGGATAGAATCAAGTAAACACACTCTTCATCTTTCTTATCTCTTCCACTCCCCTTCAATTGTGTCAAAAAATGCTTGAACTTGGTAAGATAGTCTATAATTGTTGGAAAATCTTCAGATTAAGAGAGGTGATCTCAATTTCAAGTTACATGGCTCTCATATGATCCACCTTACCAAATAAATCCTCCAATTTCTCCCATATTTTGAAAGGAGAGTCACACTTTTCCAAATGAAACAAAAGACTGTCACTTACATAAGTTCCTATCAAACCCATACACTCATCAAATTTGCATTGGTACTGAAATTTCTCATATTCTCTAGTGAACATTGGTTGTTCTGAAGAAGTTAAAGCCCATAATCCTTTCCGCTTAATTATTGTTTCCATTCTTGGTTTCCATGTGTGGTAATTATGTGTTGTTAATGGCTCAACATGATCTAATGTAGAAGTAGATAAAGATTCCATCCTCAAAAAATCACCAAAAGAAATGCAAGAACCAAGCAATGCAACAAGACCCCCAAACAATGCAACAAGAGCCCCCAGATTTTGGCACTTTATAATGAGTGCGTGTTACAATATGAAACTTTATAATTATAGTGTAAATTCTCAAAATAAATATTTCCAATGGAAAGAGCATAAAAACTACAGCACTTTTGCAAAAATGGCACTCAAAACCGAGTTACCGATCAAAAGATACAAGTTTTTCAATATTATGCTCTACTATTTATTTTAGTTTCACTAAAAAGAATAAAATAATCTTGCCTTCATAAGAAAAAAAGGGGGCTCTTGGAAATATCCACACACATAAGTGGGTGAGGATAAATACAATAAAGATAAATAATGTACCTAAGTGAACATGAGCTAAGGTAAATACCTACTCTAACCAAATACGTAAGATGTATTTCAGCATGAGATCCCCTATTGAAACAAATGCCAAACCATTCGAGACAGGAAGCAAAGGCCAATTAATCCACTCCTCTCCATGAAAATGCAAGATGAATTGAAGAAACTAAAGGAGGGAGGGATTATTCAGCCCACAAGGTATTCGTCTTGGGTTGCAAACCTTGTGCGCTTAGGAAGAAGAATGGAGATATTAGACTTTGTGTAGACTTCATAAATTTGAATAGAGCTTCATTGAAAGACAATTATCCTTTGCCAAACATGGAGAACATGCTGTAGTTAGTGACTGGATCTGAATTGTTGTCCACCTTGGAAGGTTTCTCTTATACAATCAGGTTGTTATCAAGGAGTCAAAAAGATATAAAATTACCTTTACCACTCCTTGGGGAACATATGTTTATGTGATAATGCCTTTTGGTCTCATGAATGTTGGAGCTACTTTCCAAAGAGCAATGGATGTTGCTTTTGCGGTTATATAAATGAATTCATTGCAGTTTATCAGGATGATGTGACTATATTTTCAAGGAGCAGAAAATATCACTTGCAACATTTGGAAAGAATGTTGATCAGATGTAGAGAATTTGGAATCTCTCTCAATCCAAAGAAGTGTCACTTTGGGGTGCAAAAGGCCAAGTTACTTGGTCATATTGTTTTAAAGGCTGGTGTCATGATTGATCCGGAGAGAGTAGAAGCAATCAGCAGGGTGCCAATTCCAAGAATGAAGAAGGGCATCCAATCTTTCTTTGGGAAAATCAATTTCATTAGAAGGTTTGTGTCTAATTTTGCTGAGTTGACTCTTCCTATCACATGCATGTTAAAGAAAGATCAAGTTATCAAATGGGAAGAGGCTAATATTCAGGATTTTGAAGGGATCAAGGAAGCACTTAAACATGCACCTGTCTTGGTAGCTCCGAATTACAAGAAGCCTTTCCAAATCTTCTCCTTTTCTTCTGAGAATACTATTGCATCTGTTTTGCTCCAAAAGGATGAAGATGGGGCTGAGAGGCCTATTGCCTTCTTTAGCAAGGTTTTACAAGCTACTGAGTTAAAATATATAATCATGGAAAAATAAGCATTTTCCTTGGTGAAAGTAACAATGGTTTTCGTGCCTTATATTTTAAGCTCAAAAGTTGTTGCTTATGTTCCCCACACCATGGTAAAAGACATCTTATTAGAGATGGAGATCTCAAGTAAAAGATGTAGATGGGTGAACAAACTATAGGAGTATGATATGGACATCCAAACCACAAAGTTGGTAAGAGGTTTGGGTCTTGCTAAGCTCATGGCTGAGAGCAACTTGCAGATTGTGGAAGTGAATGAAGTAGAGGAAGAAAGGGTAGATGTTCTTGGGAAATTGGTAAGTTCTGAATGGTACAAGGATATAATCTTTTACCTTAGACACCTATGCTATCCTGATCATTTAAATAAAAATCAGAAAATAGCCCTCAAGCTAGCTTCTCAAAAATACATCATCACTGACTTTGGGCTGGCTTGGAAGAACCCTGAAGGTGTCCTCTTGAAGTGTGTAACTAAAGATGAAGCTCCCAAAGTGATTGCTGATTTCCATGGGGGAGTTTTTGGAGGACACTTTTCTGGAAGGGTTACAACACACAAAGTTTTGAGAGCTGGTTATTGGTGGCCTACTCTCTTCAAAGATGCAACCATGCTGATTAGAAAATGTGAAAGCTGTCAACATTTCTCTGGAAGAATGAAAGCTTCAGGCTCCCTTCCTTTATAGCCTATATCAATTGAAGCTCCTTTCAAGCAATGGGGAATGGACTTCATTGGTGAGATTTCAGATCCTTCTAGTGCTAGCCATAAGTGGATTCTTGTAGCCACAGATTACTTCACCAAGTGGGTAGAGGCAATCCCCACCAAGAAAGCAACACACCAAGTTGTTATGGACTTCTTGTTGAACAATATCATATGTAGATTTGGTGTGCCAGTCAAGATTGTTGCTGATAATGCCATGTGTTTCAGAGCTAAACCTTTGATGGAAATGTGTAAGGAGTATGGAACCAATCTGACTTATTCTTCAAACTATAACCCCCAAGGAAATGGACAAGCTGAGTCCAACAATAAGAATTTGTTAAAGATCATTAGGAGGACCTTGGAGTTGAACAAGAGAAAATGGGGTGAACAACTGAAATTTGTAGTTTGGGCTAATAGAATCACTGCCAAGAGAGTTACTGGTAAGAGCCCATTTGAATTGGTATATGGAACTCAAGATCTGTTGCCCTTACATCTGTAGTTATCTTCATTTCAGTTTGTTCAACAACTTTATGATCAAGAGGTCAATCCATATGTTGCAAGGATCAATCAGATTATGGAGCTAGATGAAGAGAGAAGAGCATCCCACCAGAGGCATATCATATTTAGAGAGAAGTTGAAAAGATTGTTTGACAAAAAGGTCACTCCTAGGGCCTTCAATATTAGAGATCTGGTTTTGTTGTGGGATAGCATAAATGAGGATAAGGGAAAACATGGAAAATTTGATGCATTATGGATGGGCCCTTACTCCATTGATATCAAAATTGGTGAGAATACCTTTTTCTCAAAGATTTAGATGGGGAATTACTTGAACTGCCTATTAATGGTAGGCATCTGAAGCATTTCTTGGATTAATCCCCAAATTTGAGGTATGCACCACTTGTATAGTGTATAGTGTTTGGTTTTTCACTCTGTTTTTGGTGTTTTGTTGGTTTGTGGTTTGCCTTGGTGTGTGGTAGCCATTTTTTTCGGGTTCTCAGCTAGTTTTTGGTGATTTTGGCTCATGACTCCTTTGCCCAATGGATTATTTTGGCACTTGGTCTACTTATTGTTCTTGTGGCACTCACTGGGAGTGCCCATCCCCGAGTAGGAGCCGATGTTGGTGTCCATTTTGATCCTCTATGCTTTTGCCCTAATTTTCCTTTCACTCTACATTTCCTGAAATGTTTTCTACAGTTTTAATGGGTGAAATGAAGTTACGCTCTCTGTTCACATGCCTTAGTCCATTTGAAAATCATTTGACATGCCCCATTTTGCAAGAATACTCAAGCTTGCACCGTGTTGCCCTAATTTTTCAAATCTGTACTTGCTCAAAAACATTTTTCTTCAAACTTGGTGGTCTGCAAACTTTGTTCTCCAGATTGAATGCTTTCAAAAGCTCATAAACTTATTATTTTGCCCCATTTTGAAGGAAAAATCCATGCATGCCTTGTTTGTGCCCTAATTTTTCAAAATCTATGGGCTATGCCGTGTTTTCCCTTTTTCCCGATCATGAAAAATCAAAATTGACCGATTCATACTTGTATGTATTCAAAAATCCAATCCCAAGGTTGAGAAATGCTCAGAAATCATGTTTCATCTGATTCTATTTCAAAAAAATTCCATCCTTGGTGAAAAAAGTTCTGGGCACAACTGGAAAAACTCTATGTTTTTGACGGTCAGACGGGCATATTTTAGCCATCAAATTATTGCTGAGAAGTCGGAGGGTACATGGCGGCATCTAATTAGCTGAGGAGAAGCGGGAAGTGTTATAACTTATCATTTTTTGCCTTTTTGGCAAATGGGGCATTTTCGGGCCCAGGGCTCCGCTTTTTCAAATTTTGCTACGTGGCATGTTTTGATTGGCTAAGGGATGGCGGGTGGTTGGATTTCCTTTGAGTTTTTAGAATTTATTTTGCAAAAATTTAAATGTCAAAATCGGATCGAAACCCCGCAGCCTAATGGGGAGTGGACACATGTCCTAAAGATCAAAAATGGAGGAGCGGGCCGATGGGGGACTTAGAGTTTTTTAGCTCTATTTTTCTAAAGTTTCAAAATCAGTTTCAGCCCCGCTCCAATCAAAGGAGGACACGTGGCATCAATTTTGGGTAGAGGGGATGCAGATGGTGGAGGTTTTGAAGTTTTTTGCCTTTGGAGGTAGAAAATGTTAAAGTGAAATTTTGGAGCGTGAACCCATGGCCAATCATGGGTGGACACGTGTCCATGAAAATTTAGAGGGAAGTGCAGGCCGTAGAAGGAAATGGGGAATTTTTCCCTTTTTGGCAAAAGGAGTTAAGGCAGAAAATTGAGCCTGCAGCCCGTGAATGAGCCACAGGGAGACACGTGGCAAAGGCAGAGCGGGTCGGCGGGCGGTGGAGGCAAAAGGGAAATTTTTCCCTTTTGCAAAAAAAGACTTAGTATGGAAATTTGAAGCGCTGGCCCACGAGTGAATCATCGAGTGACACGTGGCAAGGGAGAAATCAGAGGTGCGGGCCCATGGGGGAAAAAAATGAAAATTTTCCAAATTTTCAAAAAGGTCAAAATGCGTAGAATTGAAGTGCGATCCCAATGGGACCCACCATGTGCCACATGTCATCACCAAAATTCAAGGGCGGAGAAAAAGTCAATTTTTTCTATTTTTCCAAAAATGTCAAAAAGTCAAAAGGTGAGCCCGAATTGATTCCCAATCATATTTTGACACGTGGAGGGCCCAGATTGAAGGAGAAAGAGCAAATCAAGGGTAATTATACATCTTCATTTTTGGCCACCATTTTTCTCCAAGAAACTTGGAATTGCAAATTTTGCATCAAATTTCATCAATTTTTTGGCGATTCCATGTTGTTTTGGCCTTCTAGGATCATTGGAATTAGTTTCATAACTCAATTTGCAGATTTGAGGTGTTTTTGAAACAATTTTTTTCCTAATCCATCCAGACACGTGAAATGTCAAATTTGAAAGTTGCAGAGGTAGTTTTAAAAGGTGAAAAGGTGAAATGATGAGAGGAAAGGCATCTACATGCCTTGATGATGAAAAATGTGCCTCTAGGAAAGATAATGATCTGAATATTTGTAATGATTCAGTATTTTTAAAACACCTGACAACTCGTTGCAAATTTGTTAAATGTCATTTTCAGTGAATCATGAGAAATTGTTGTAACAAACTTGATCCCTTGGCATATTATTTTCTTGGGAAAGAAGGCTCCAATGTGGCAAGAGGTATATAATGCATTTTGGAAAATGTAAAGTGTCGGGAAGTTGAAAATCACGAGAAAATTCTGAGAGAAAGCTCATTTTCTGAGAAACCCACCAAAGAACCAGGTTAATTTCTTCTGTGTTGGATCTTCATGTATGTGAGTTGGTTACAAGTGTATAGCCATCACACAGCTCTGAGATTGTTCATGAAACTCTCCCCTGCTGATGAATCTAACAAGCTTTTGAGTTAATATGTGTTTTTCTGGGCAATATGATGTTTGTTATCATTTTAAATACCTACAAATAGTTTTCATTGTTCTTGTTGCAATCTTGCATTGAAAGTCTTTAGAAATCACATAGAATCTCATCCTTATTGATAGTTTAGTGGCACTTGCAGTTTTGTTTGTCAGAAGAGCTTTCATCTGGCATTGAAAATAAGTAGTTTAAAATCACTCCACCTTCATTTGTTGATTGGGATTTCTTGTAAGCCTTTGGGGGTACCTTAGGCGTGGTTTGATCAAGGATTTTTGTGTTTAATTGAGTTCTTTACTTCAAGATTTTGTGGTGAGTTCTCAAATATTGTGTGAAGAGTGCAACCTGGGCTTCCATTTATGCATCTTCTGGTTGAAAGAACATCCTGATTATTTGAAGCATTTTATCTGATAGTTGTTCAAGTATTGTAGAGGTTGTCAAAGATTTGATATATCCAAGTTTGTCTTGTCAATACCCCACCAAAAAATCATCTGAATAACTAATCCTACCCATACTACCCCTGCATTGCATTATGTGTCAACAAAAGAATCTAACCCATCTACAAAAATGCACAAAGCAAATTAGGATCATACAATGTCTTCAACAAGCCTTAGCCTTGTCTTGAAAGCATTTCCATCATTTAGTAGTGACAGCTCTGTTGAGTTTGAATAATGGAAAATTGATCATGTTTTCCCAAGGCCATCTCCATACAATATGCACAGTATAAGGATATCTCCACCTCCTTCATAAAATAGAGGTTGGAATATATGTTCTCTTACCTTGGTTGAAAGGCATAGCCTAAAACAATGAGGGTCGATCAAATCCTTTCAAAGTGCTATCCATCTCTCCACAAATCTGAGTGCTAGCTAGATCACATCCCCAGCTCCAAAATGACATATATCAAGATCTATCTACCTTCAAGATTCATATGCTACTCAGGATCGAAAAGGAGAAAAAAATTTGGGTACCAACATATACCATGTTCATTCCTTCTAACCTTTTTAATCTATAAAAATCATCCATCACTAGATAGAATCAATTCTATTACACTCTCCGTGTGCAATACATACTCATAAGTTGATTAAAATCCATGCGCACATCATAAGTCGTGTGCACACCTTATATACTATCTCACACTATTTACCCGTGCTAACATCTCGATACTCTTTACAAAGGAATGTGACATGTATATAGGGCACGAACATTTCCTTCACCGCTATATGATTTAATTCTAACAATTGAACTTCCTAAATATAACTTCGCATGCCCTCTAACTCTTTCTTTAACTCCCAATCCATGGCTATCCTTAGGTGGCTTGATCCGCACACATTATAAATAGCTTTCTCTTTATCAATGCACGCGTCCTATAATTAGACATGTTCATGCACCATCCTTATCCATCTCGCATGTACTTTATCCTTTTTCAGTTCTTTATCCTTGTTGAGTTTATTTTTGACTCACCTTACCAACTAAGCCATCTTTGATTTTCTCTATTTTTAGGCCATTCCAAAATCTGGTGACTCCTTTGATGCATATTTTTGCGTATACATTCATGCATTGTTGTCTTTCCTCCTCCTATGTTCACCATTGCGCACCGACTTATACTTGTATCTTTCCCGTCCTTGTGCGTACTCTCACCCGTATCTTCCTAGATATTTGATACTTCTTCATGGTTCACACATACCCTTCTATGCATGCCTTCAACCTCCTCGCATGGCTTATACTTAACCACTTTTTCATCCCGACAAAATATCTCCCATAACAAATGATTTTCTAATTACAAGTAAACTCACATATTTTTATCATTTACTTAAGACTCACATGTATTGATCTTTACAAAATAGAGGAAGTTTATGAAGTTTACAAAAGGTCATTAGGAGGTGGCATGTCATGCATACACTCCCCCTTAAGGGAAAATTTTAAATACCTCAAGGCACAAGAATTGCGTAACTTCATAGCACAATTTTTTTTTTCTAAAAATATCTACAACTTGATATTCGGTAGAGGAAAAAAATTGAGATAAATATCACCATTTAGGACTTTCTCTTGAGTGAAGTGTATATGTATCTCTATATGCTTCATTCTCTGATGCTAACTAGATTATTCACAAGGTAAATACAACTCTAGTTGTCACATAGAAGAAGTGTACTTCCTTTGACGCACCTATGGAGTTCATCCATTAGTCTTTTCAGCCATGTGGATTCTTTGGTTACTTTCATGACACTTCTATACTTAGCCTTAGTAGAATAGATAAAAATTGTCATCTTCTTTCGCTACTCCAATTAAAGGCACCTGTACCAAACTTGAAAATATCCGAAGTATATTGGTCATAATCACAATAGCCAAATAGCTTTGCATCATTACTAGAAAAATAATACAAACCATAATTAATCGCTCCTTTGACATATTTTAAAATCTATTTATGAATTTTTGAATGAGTTACATAATGATCATGCATGAATCTATAAATAACTCCGATTGCATATGAAATAGTTGGCATAATAATAGTCAAATAAATCAAACTACCAACTAGTTGTCTATACAAAGTAGGGTTAGCTTTTGCACATGCAAGTTTAGGATCTAATTTAACACCAAATTCAATGGGAATGGCAACATATTTACAATCAATCATGTTAAATCTTTTAAGAAAATTATTATCATATTATGATTGAGATGTAACGATAGATTTCTAATCTTGAAAAATAACCATCCCTAAAAATGATTTAATAAACCTAGATCAAACATTTCAAAACATCATTTTAATTTTCAAAATTAAACTATGATCATTGTTATTAATTAACAAATCATCCATATATAAAACAATATCTTATCATTTTCATTTTTCACAAATACATAATTATTAGAATTTTTTTACTAAAACCAAGATCTTGAAAGAAGCCATTTATCTTAGTATACCAAGCTCTAGGAGCTTGTTTAAGACCATACAAATATTTTTTAAACCTTTAGGTTATTGCATATATATTTATTATTTCATATCACCATTTAGAAAAACATTTTTCACATCCATTTGGTGAATCTCCCAACCATTTTGAGAAACTAATGCTAGGATAATTCTAAGAGTGCTTATCTTAGCTACGGAGAATGTTTTTCAACATAATCAATACCAGGTTTTTAAGTAAACCCACAAGCTACTAATTGTGCCTTAAATTTATCAATTTATCTTGCAGAGTTATACTTAATCTTATATAACCACCTAGATCCTACAATGCTTTTTTTGGAGGAGGGACTAATTCCTAAGTGTTATTCTTAATAAGAGCATTGTATTCAACTTTCATAACATCTTGCCATCTTTTATCTTGAATAGATTCCTCAAAATATTTTGGTTCAACCTCATACAGGGTCATCAAGGCATGATATGTATGTTGAATATGAGTCATATTTCTAAGACTATTAGGATGTGAGTCCTTAATTAGGTTATGAGCCCATTTAGGTATTTTAGTTTATACCACATTTTTGACGACTTCTAAAAACTCCACCTCTCTACTATACAAAGATGGATTTTCATCCTATAGGACTTCAATTTATTCATGATAAGAAACATAGGGAGGTTTGGAAGAAGCTAATACATGGACATTCCTATTTTCTATAATGTCATGTTTAAATGGATCATATAGTCTCAACCCTTTAGTGTGATCTCCATAACCAATGAAGATACAAGAGTAGGAGGTAGGGTCGAGTTTATTTCATTTAACTTTAGGAATAAAGATAAAAGCAGGACTACTGAATATTTTTAAGTGTGAGATATCAAGTTTTTATTTTGTCCATACTTCAAGAGGTGTAGTTTGATACAAGGATTTAGTAGGAACCCTATTTAGAATGTAGATTATAGTATTCATTGCTTCTTCCATAGAAACTTAGGAACATTTGATGTGTGAATCATAGTCCTATCCATTTCTAAGATGGTCCTATTTTTCCTTTCTACGATGTCATTTTGTTGTGGGGAATAAGGAGTGGTTAAATCATGCGAAATCCTACATGACATATATAACTCATCAAAAAGTTTACCAACTTATTCACCTCCATTATTAGTTCTAATCATTTTAATTTTCATATTAAAGGAATTCTCAACTAAGGATTTAAAATCTTGAAATTTAGACATGACATCAAAAATATCTGATGTAGGGGCATCAATTATAAAGCTTCTTTCATGTAAAATTTCACCATGAGAATGATTAGGAGGTCTAGAGAGGTTAGTTGAAGTGATTAGAGGCCGTTAAAGGGTCTGGAAATTCAAAATATGGTTTAAATGAGTTTTCCTCTAAATTTCACATTTGAATTTCTAATGAGGGTTTGTCACATTTTTGGGAAATTTTTAGTATTATTTGTGTTTGTAAAAAGGGAAGAATGTATTATTTTTAAAATAAGAAGTCGATATTAGGAAATACTCAATTTTCCATGGAGGAAAGATCTATGACAGGTATTTTTTGACATCTAACTAATATGAAGAAACCTATTCCAAGCATGAAAACTATGTTAATTGATCTTGAAAGGTTGATAAAATCTATAAGTACCATGATAAATGTGTTTTGATTCTATTTACGATGTTATGAAGGAAAAGACCAAAATTAGATATATTAACTCGTGTGTGCTTGAAATCCAAGTCTATAATACCGTAGTTTTTATTATTGGCATGTGTAAGCATGTTTTTGATAACTTGGAAGCATTCTTTAAGGTTAGTAATATTGGATCAGACCCTCTTGTGAAGTTTAGTGATTTGAAATTGAGTTTAAAGGTTAAAAACATGTTTTTCATACCTACACGATCATCAAAACCATAGGTAGGATTTGGAAAACCTATAGAATAAAGGTATTAATCATTGAATCAAGGGATGTAAATTTAAAAAAATCATCTCAAGAGCATGAGATTTAATTTTATTTAATTCTTTAGTCTTGGAGTGCTTTCATTTTTCGACATATATGAGAGTTTGCTCATGAAGATGATTGTCTTGTCAAGAGACCCAGATATAGACCTAAATTGTCTTTTAAAGGACTAAAGGAATGAGTGAGGGTTTTAAATTGGTAAGAAATAGTCTATAACATGTAACAACTCCAAATATTAATATTTCTCTACATGTTAGGTCCTCATTTTCCTAAAGTTACTGTGACGCTTCTTCTAGAAATGAATGTGTTTGGAAACCTAGTATAGACCATAAGGAGAGTTTAGAAGACTTAAATATTGATTTAATGCTTGAAATTTTAAGACATAATATAAGAAAATCCTACTTGAGGAATAGTAAGGTTTTAAGAAGTTATATGTTACCATTTTTTAGGTTTTATGACAGGTTTCTTTTTAGCAAGACTGTGTCTCCAAGATCTATTATAGCAAAAATGCTTGTGGATGAAATTAGTGAAAGAATCAAAGCTTGAAAATCATAAGATAACATCTAGAGAATTTTTAAACTCATATAAAGAATGATTTGGAGCTTATAAAAACACATTTTCAAGATATCTCTTACATCTCCTTATTGGTCCTGATTGTTTCTTAAGAGGCCTAATTAGACAAGGACTAGTTGATGAAAAGAGAGTTATACACTGAATTTTTCCATATAAATTTATATACAACAAGAAATGGATAGTGGGAGCATGCATATATTTTAATTTTTTTAATAAAGCCCTACATCAAAAGATATCTCTTAAAAACCTTGACAATAGGACTAGAAATGTAAGAAACTAGTATATAAATCATGGTGATAGAAAAGGGGTTGCATTAGGATTTGAGATATGAAATTTTGATTACACCATGAGGGTCCTAAAGGGTATCTAAAAGTGGTCTCACATTTTCTCGGGTTGTTTCTAGATTTTTCCCAACTAGTTTTGGTGAATGTCATTGTTCTCAAAAAGCAAGAGAGGACAATTTGGGAGATGGAATAATTTTAGTAGTTTTGTTAGGTGTGGAGCTAGATTACTTCAAAATAAGGATGGATTACATGTGGCTGGTTTACACAAGAATTAGCATCGGGTCCAATATATTAACCGGTGTTGTTCGTGATATTAACCATCGTTGGTTAGCAAAGTTAATCGCCATCGGCCAAGGTAATCGGCGCCGGTTACTGTGGTGTGAAAGTTTATATTTAACTCACGGGAATTTAATCTAGCTTTTATTTTAAAGCTGATTTAAAGGTTGTAAATTCATAGCTAAGGTTCCTAAGTTTGTCTAAGCTTATATAAGCTAGAAAACTAGGGTTAGAACATAAGGAATGAGGAAAGAGAAGAATTGAGCTATCCTTGGTTGAAAGGATGATGAAGAAGAAGAAAAATAAAAGCATTACATGAAGACATGAGCTTTCATAGAGAGAAGCTGAATAGAAGGAAAGTGCAGGTACACTGTTGGTGAGAAGATGGTATTATCTTCTATTGTATTTCCTTTGTATTATTTAGTCTCATGTAATGGCTTGCATAGTATGCAAAGCACTTAGTGTTTCTTCTTGTTAGATCCACAAGGTTGTTGTGAGATCTTGTTATTGCTCATTATTGTAGATCCACATGTTGTGAGATCTTGTATTATAGATCCATGAGATCATGATGTATTATTGATCCATAGGAATATAGTATTGTAGAGGAATTTGTCTTCATGTTTGCATAGGTTGATGTAGTGATGGAGGAGAGACTTACTTCTTGGTGCATGGTTATGTTTGCACATTGGTAGACCCTTCTAGAGGTCTTGTTTGCATATTCATAGTACAATGAGAGCTTGGTTGCATAGTGGCAGATGTAGGGTAGCTTCAGGTATGTGAGATCTAGTGGTGTTTTGAGGCATGGTTATAGTGCACTCAGGTAGATCCGGTTAGAGATATGGAGGAGACACATGTGGTGGTATGGAGGCATGATTTAGTGTACTCAAGAAGATCCAGTTGGAGATCTAGGAGGAAGAGATACTCTTGTAGAGATACATGTACTCTTGTGTAGAAGAGTTGGTTTGTAATCTCTTGTTATATTATATATATGAGATCTCTATCTTTGGTGGATGTAGCCCACATTGGGTGAACCATGGTACATGATTTGTTATGTGTGTGTAATTTTGTGTGATTTGGATTATTCTTGTTTATACTTCCATTGTTGTAGATTTTGGGGAATTGTTTAGATCCTGTGTGCATGATTTTGTTTGTTATTAAATCATAGCACTATTCCACATCCGAATTCCCAACAATTTTTAGTTTGTTTTCAATCATATTGAAGGTTGTTAGGAGAAATATATTTCTCCATAGTTAATTTTGTTTTAACTATAATAATTGGGTATTTATTATGAATTGCAATATGGTTATATTTATAACCATCTAATTGTCTTTATTCAAAGCACTAAGGAGTTGTTATATTGTTTTAACAATATTATTGTTTGTATTTGATTCTCGGTTGTGATCTGAGAAAACCTTTTATTTGTTTGTATATTGTTGTACAATTCCTATAAGAATTGCAAAAATCCATTGTAATTTTGGTTGAGTTGATATTAATAAAATTTATCAAAGCTTCCACCCCCGTTGCTTAGTTTACATTTGGTGTCGAGTTGGTTGAAGCTCTTGACAAGGTCAGTAAAGGAATGAAAAGTTTTAGAAAAGAAAATTGCTTCATCGAAGAGCCAATGTTGCCTCTTGCAACTTCCTGAAATTCCTCGCAGTCCTCATAACCTCTTGTGCGTTCTCGAGGTAAATGAAAAGAAAATATTTTTTTCCTTGGTGCTCTTTGCACTAGGAAAATTTATTTCTAGAGCTAATACATATACAGTTTTAATAAAAAAATTCCCATCGGGGTTTTATCTCTAACATTAGAGAAGTATTTAGTTACTACTACATTTAGTAGTTTGTTATATTTGGAGGAATCAATTTGCATTTTGCAATGAACACAACCCCGATCGAGCTATTACCAAGATTGAATCTGCTTCATCATCGAGCTATCGCATTGTATTGGGCTACCCAGTGCATATACAAATCATTGACATTCATAGGAAAGTTTGTATTTCACCCCGATTGAGCACACATAGAGTGAGTGGTGAGTCTTCACCCTAATCCATCGAGCTTCAACAAAGCCTCAACTATTTGAAAAGGTTGAGATGTGTTTTATTACAATAGAGTCGTTTGAAGCAAAACCATTGGAGTCAAACGATGAGTCCTATTTAAAGTGGTTGAGCTTTGTTTCGAGGTCAAGTTAGATTTCTTACATCGAGACTTCCACCTAACGTATCTACAAAAACAAAAGGCATTGAATTGATAAAAAGGGAAGAGGGCGGTCCCTATTGTGCCAAAGATTGGCGACTTAGAGAAAAGCGTGAATGACCCCGCTTCTACATCGAGACCGAGACCATGCCAAGTTAGAAACCCGCACAAGTAAGCAAATACCGAAGTCATCCCCCAACAAATCCCATGCAACCCGCATGCACAAAACGAAGGAGTTAAATGACGTATAAGAAAATACAAAAGGTGGATAACAATCCAAAACCACAAATTGGTAAAGGAAATATACGGCGAAGGAGATAAAGGTGTTTCGATCCGTAAAACAAGGAAAATCCCTAAATGCCTCCTCCTTCTACACGGGCATGTGGTCTCCTCAAAGCGGCACCATGTCACCTTTCAAAGGTTAGCATTTTTGCTTTAATTTAAATTAAATGTGCTTCATTTCATATGTAAAGTAATTGAGGTACCTCGTTGGATAGTGCAAATTGACTTGTGTGGGTGAGGTGAGGGGTTCGACCCCACCTCCAATGCTATTTTTAACCACTTTGACTTTAGAGGCAAAACCTGGAAAACCGCAAACTTTGGAGGGGAATTTAGCCGGAAAACCTCACTAAATAGCTTAGTTATCACTAAAACCACCCCTAAAATTTTAGTGAGGAAAACCCTATTTTAGGGCAATTTGTTTTTTCTCCTCGACTTCTTATTTTCTCATTCTCGTAAACTTTTGCAAAAGGAATTATACCAAAAATTGCATTTTCAACTTTTTTTTGTTATTTTTGGCATAAGAGGTCGTTTTGGGCTCCAGAGACCACTAGGTCTCGTCAAAAACAATTTGTTTTGCTTGCCATTCAATTTTTTCAAAAAAATTAATGTAATTGTATGCTTTAGTATATTGTACTAATTTCTAGGTTGCCATATGTAAATGCTTAGAAACTCGGCAGAGAGTTGTATTAAAATATAGTAAATTTGGTTCTAAAACACACAAGATCCTAGATTTCATTCATGCAATGTTCAAGTATATACAATGCTTTCGGGAAGCACTTACGGTAAAGCCGTCATGACTATTACTACACTTAACACCTAATAAACTACAACAATGTCATATGGGCATCGACCCTTTAAATCAATGGGGAGTAATAAGGTCACAATGCACACACTATGAGCCATCACATTTGTCATGAACGATTGCACGACATAAATCTGGACTAGAAATTATCCAGTATATAGAGAAGTTACGCACATGTATGAGGATATTTCTTTGAGTCGGTGTCAATAATCACAAAGACCCCTTTTAGTACTTTCTTCATACCACGTATTGAATTATTTCATGTAATTTAACGCCTCTTTCACATACTACTAGGTATATATAAAGGGCGAGATTCTTCCATGTACCACCGGGTAATTTGGAAGGATGCGTATATAGAAAGGTTCAAGTATATTGACTGACGATATATAAATTGGGAGACCTTATACCGGAGTGATAAGAGCCCAACCCATCGCTGGGCTTATTTTTGTAAAATGGGCACCAATGCCCCCAAATTCTTTCTTCCAGATTCACAACTACTTAGAGGAAACAACTATGCTACATGGAAGACAAAAATCAAGACACAACTTGAGTTTGAATAGATATGGATTGTTGTGGATCTGGTAATCGACCGGATCAACTACTAATACAACACAACAACGAAAGTTTGATAAAGCAGATCAGAAGGCCAAACTCATCATCTTGTTTGGAGTTTCCAATGATGTGCAACCCCACATTCAAGATTCCAAAATAGCCAAAGAAGTGTGGGATAAGTTGAGCACAATATATGAGGCCAAAAACAAGAATGTCATTCTAAATTTGTAGAGTCAGTTACACACACTGAAGTTCAAGAAAAATGAAAAAATTGAAGCTTTCTTAAGAAGATTTGTAGAGTTGAGGGATTCACTTCTAGCCTTGGGAGAAGTAGTCATAGATGAAGCTCTCATTCCCATTGTTTTGAGAGCTCTCCCTTCTTCTTACCACATTTTTGTAACAACACTAAACTTGTCAAATACGACAGTTAGTTTTGACAAACTGGTAAACCTACTACAACAAGAGGAAGCCATGCATAATAAGGATGATGAAGAGGAGCAGACACTTTCTTCACATCAAAAATGGAAAGGAAAAGGTAAAGGAAAACCTAATTCCTATCAAAAGTCCCAAAATCAACATCAACATCAAGGGGATAATAAATAGAAGAAGAAATTTCCAATTTGTAAAAGAGGACATGACTTAAAAGATTGTTGGTATAATACTTATAAGAAAGGTTCATCAAGAAACTCTAGACCTTAACAACAATAATATCACAAGGGAAATTCTAACTACAATCAAGGGTAGAAAAAGGGTAACTGGAAAAGAAAACCATATCGTGAGGAATTATTTCGAGCAACAAGAATCATGTCGATAATGAAGACTACTTGTACACTGCTTGATCAAGTGAACCTTCCACGTCATCTAGTGATGTTTGGTATGTTGATTCAGGAGCCACTCGACACATGACTGGCCATAGAGACTGGTTTACTTCAATGAGGGACACACCTTCGAAAAACCATGTTTCGTTAGGTGATGATTCTTCATATACAGATTGTGGATTGGGAACATTTCTCTACCCCTTGGTTCACGAAATTTTAGACTATCAGATGTCTTATATGTCCCTAGGTTGACAAAGAATCTTATTTTAGTTAGTCAACTCCTAGATCACAACGTAAAAATTCATTTTTATATTCATTCTAGCAAGAAAACTTGTTTGATTCGAGACAAATCACGAGGCTCGAAAATAGTTGTAAAATCCTCCAATGTGGGACACATGTTCCAGCTTGATTTTGTCCACGAGATGATTAGGAATTTGTGGCTAAGAACTACTCTACCTCAATACAATTATGGTATCAAAGACTTGGTCATGTTAGTTTCAAGTATCTTGAGACACTTACGTCTGTGCAATATGGTACATGGGTTATTATCTCTTCGAAGGATACAATCAAGTGTCCTCACTACCTAATAGGAAAAAACACAGAGCTTCATCCCGAAGAGTAATTTTTGATCTCATGGCAAGCTTGACATGGTTCCTTCCAATCTTTATGGTCCAATGCAATCGAGTCATTTGGATTTCAGTATTTCATGCTTTGTGTTGATGAATATTCAAGAAAAATTTGGATTTTTTTCTTTGCAAGAAAAGTGAAGCTTTTAAAACCTTCAATAAATTCAAAGTAGTCTGTTGAGAATGAAACTATTCGTCACATCAGAAATCTCCACTCGAGATCGAGGGGGAATTCATCAAGAATGAGTTCACGAGACTACCTACAAGCTCATAGGATTCATCGACAAATACCTCCTCCACACACATCGTATCGAATGGTGTTGTTGAGAGAAGAAACTGTACTATCATGGAAATGGTGCGATGCATGATCGATGATTTTGGACTTGCAAAGACATTCGGGTAGAAGAAGAAAAAAAGACAACAATGTATTTGTTGAACATAGTGCCCATAATTTCTCTTAACAGAGTAACACCACATGAATCATGGTCAAAGCAGTAAAACCATCATTGTACACCTTAAAGTATTCAGTACAAATAAAGTATGCATATACCCAAGAAAAATAGAAAGAAATTAGACATGAAGTCACGTAAACTCATTTTTATCGGGCAACAATGAAGAAAAACTTGGGCATGATTGATGGATCTAAAGACTAGGAGAGTCTACACCAACAGAGATGTTGAGTTCTTTGAGAAGAAGGAAGTAGAGTCTCCTCCTCCAAATTCACCTAATGTAGATTTTTCACTAGTTCTCAAAATGAAGCTGATGGTGATAATTTGATAGAACCACGACCCACGAGAACAATTCAACGTATGCCCAAGTGGTATACTAGTACATTATGAGATGCAAGAATGGATGTTGTACCGATTACATCCACCCTTGGACCACGAGACTCAAAGTAAAGCAAGAGAAGAAGTTAACTTTGCTTTGATGAGTAGAGTTATTGAATCTGATGAGCCCTCTATAGTCCAAGAATCCCTATAGTCAAAATTTTGGAAAGATACCATGGATTCTAAATATTAGTCAATAATGAAAAACAACACTTGGCAACTTGTCGATCTTCCACTAGGAAGAAACCCATTGGATGCAGATGGATATTCAAAATGAAGTACAAAGCAGATGGGACAATGGACAAGTATAAAGCGATACTAGTAGAAAAGGGGTATGCACAAAAAGAAGGCATTGACTATGAGGAGACATTTGCTCCTACACTAAGATCAAAATGATCGGGATGATCCATACTCTAGCTGCATAGTTTGGTTGGAAAGTCCATCGATGGACATAAAAAGTGCCTTCTGAACAGAGATTTACAAGAAGTTTATATGACTCAACTTGAGGGTTATGTTGTACACTGGTCAAGAAGAAAACATATGCAGAATTAGGAAATCTCTGTATGGCCTCAAACAGCACTGGGGATGGTACATCAAAATTGATGAGCATCTCGCATAACATGGATTTGTTAGAAATCCATAAAATCCCAATCTTTACCTCAAAAGTAAGGGGGATATTATGATTTTCATTGTCGATGTCGATGATCTAGTCATCATTGGCAGTTCAAATGAGGATGATCGATGCAACAAAGAAATATCTTAATCAATCATTCTACATGACAGATCTCGGGCTAATGCACTATTGTCTTAGATTGGAAGTATAGCAGAAAGAGAATCACATATTTTTCTTAGATGAAATATACCAAGATGACACTCGATAAATTTAGGATGATGGATTGCACACCAATTGCTACACCTATGGAGAACATATTACAACTATCTCATTCAGATCCATCTCCTAAGGTAAATGCCACTGTTTTATTGACAATTGATTGGGAGTCTCATTTACCTAACCTACACTAGACAAGATATCAACTTTGCAATAAGCTATCTATCCAGTTGAACCCAAATTTTTCATTGGAAAGAAACAAGGCACATCTTGAGATATCTCAAAGGATCAATGGATCTTGGTGTAGAATACAAGAAGAATGATAACTTCTTCTTGTCAGGATATTTGGATTCAGATCATGCAGGTAATATTGATGACAGAAAATCCACTTCATGATTTGTATTCTTTATGGGATCTGGACCAATATCATGAAGGGAAGCAAAAAAATTTCTTTCTCGTTCTTCTACAAAATCCAAGTATTGTTCGCAGAGAAACTGTCTGTGAAGTGATTTGGCTACGTTGCATACTCAAAGGAATTGGAATACCACAGGAGAAACCGACCACCATGTATGTTGACAATGAAGGTGGTTTGTAATCTAGTTTTTCATGAAAGAACAAAACACATTGAGGTACATGTACATTTCATACGCAAGCATGTCTTGAAGCACAATATACAACTTCAGATTTTTTCCAATAGCTAAACAACGAGAAGATATATTCACGAAGTCACTTGCACGTGACAAGTTCGAGTTGTTCAGAGAGTTCCTCTCCTCATCCCTTGAGGCAATGCAAAATTAAGGGGGGGAATGTTAGGAAAATATATTTCTCTATAGTTAATTTTGCTTTAACTATAATAATTGGGTATTTATTATTAATTGTAATATGGTTATATTTATAACCATCTAATTGTATTTATTCAAAACACTATGGGAGTTGTTATATTTTTTTAACAATATTATTGTGTGTATTTGATTCTCGGTTGTAACTGTGCAACCCATTTATTTGTTTGTATATTGATGTACAATTCCTATAAGAATTGCAACACTCCATTGTAATTTTGGTTGAGTTGATATTAATAAAATTTATCAGTGCTTCCACCCCGTTGCTCGCCTTTACAAAGGTTGTTATAACATTGAATTAGGAATATGAAACACGGTAAAATGATAGTAAGAGAAATTATGGATAAAATCCAATATATGAATTTTTTTGAGCCTATTCAAGCAATGGAGAAAATATCCTCAAGTAGAGCACTAGGGACAGTTGGGTGATTGATCCTCATTAATTCATTTATTTGTTTGCTTTCACATTTTCTTTACATCATTTGGTATTTGTTGGCATATGGATTTGCATTTAATGTAAATGACATGCAAAGTGTGGGAACAAAGTCCCTCCTCAATGAAGGTGAGGTTGCCTTTATTGAAAACCAAAACCGTATTTACATCTATACATTCAAAATTGTATGTGGGGGGTGTTTTGGAACATCAATGGAAAGAAAAGTGAATGAAGGAGATGGAATGGAATGAAGGAAAAGAGTGAAATGGAATGAATTGAAAGAACATGCAAGAGTTAGGTAAACACAGAGCCTAATATTACATGAAGAGGAAAGATGAATAACCAACACAAATAAAACAGAGTTTGAGTTAGCCAAACAAGAATGTGTAAAAGGGAACACACATGAGCAAGTAGATAATCAGAGCTTGATCAATGTGAACTAGAACAACCGATTAATAATGTTGAAAATAAGATCAAAGATAATATTTTCATGCAAGATTCAAAACACCTAACATCTAATGAACATAAGAACATCAAATGTTACAAGAGATAATGAATGAGACACAAAGTTTGTATTCCATTAACTCCAAAAAAATTTCACAAAAGAACACAAATTTTCTTCCTAAAACAAAGCTTGCACAAAAGTATTTTCTTCTCCTCTCTCAAAGTCACCCTTTACAAATGATCCCCCACATCCTTTTATAAGCCAAAATTTGGTTACAAAGTAGTTAGGGTTTTACATGATCATTAAATAAGACACTTAAGCGACCTTTGAATTTTTCAACAACTTTATTAAAGACAACCCAAAAATAGAAATTACTTAAAATATCCATTGTTTCGAAAACAAATAACAACACCTTTTAAAATATACAATAATAACCAGTTCCTTATCCATTGAAATGGGGTCCGCCTATCTCAAGCATATGAGAAATGGACTCTCCCACTTCGTTAGATACCAATAAAATCAACTCCCTGCACCGCTGGTGAAATTAGGATCTGCCACTTTTTCCAATTGAAAGGATCTAAACCTTCCCAAAGTTTCAAACATATTTTCTTCTTCTGGAGGTTCACTTGGTCAAAGAATAGCCTCACAAAATACCTGCAATTCAAGAATTATACTTGGCATATCATTTAAATTAACAATTTTAGATTGAGAATTCTCAAATAAGTTCTTTAATTTGATGCACTGCTCCATGGAAACTGACAAGAAATTTTTGGCGGGAGTGTACATGTCCTTAAACAATTGTGAAAATTTTTCTTCCACCTGCTCCGATGAACACCTTTGATTATGCTCATTTACGAGGTTACAAGGAATCTCAGCCATGAATTCTTGAATCAAGGAGAGTGAAGTGAAGGATTCATTACACATGCTTTCATAATGGATCATAGAATCCTCGAGAAGCGTTTTTCTTGATTTGAGATGCAGACACCAAAGAAAATGTGTCCTCGACGTTCAAATTCGATAATTCCTTCAATAGCTAAAAATGAAGATTCCATACTTGTCATTTCCTCGAAATCTGGGCAATATCTCATCCAAATTTGATTTAGCGTAAACAAAAGTTTCTTTGAAAGAAAGAATTGGATCAAGATACACACTGACATCTTCATGAAGCTTAACTGCGGTCTTGATCATCCTCGCCTAAAACGAGAATCTTTGAAAGCCAAGTTTTAGTGACATGGCCCAATGTGTTTATTTCCTTTGACAAATTGAGAGTATCTTCATCTAGGAAGCCACTGCATTAGGTACTGGGAAGGTGGATGATATGGGATTTATCAAATGTTGAACATATTCCACCAATTGATTCTTTTTGGCCTTGAGCCGAGAGTTTTGAGACTTGTATTTCTCAAGTCTTTTTAGCACAATATCAATTGAATCTCGAGCCATCACCATGTCACTTTCTAATGTAGATCTTCCAAGTCCAAGTCTGGAAACTTCATAGTCGGTAGGCGTCATAGCATCGTGCTCTTATCCACTTATGGAATGGCAAGGTCTGCAAATTTGTTTCCATCATTATCCACCATTATTCGAGAAAGAACCTTAGGCTTCTTAGGAATGATGTCATTTGAAAGTTTGAAAAGGGCATCAAAATCAATGTCAATTGGCTTGACAACTCTCTTCCTTTTCTTCACTTTAGAATCAACCCAAGAAGGAGTATCATTCACTATTTCAGCATACAGAATCCTGGAGCTTGAATCGATATTCTCATTATTTCGACATCATGAGATCCTTCTTAAATCCTATATAGGACCTCGATTTTAGGAGACACAACCTCAATATCCACTTCTTGATTATTCGGGAGATTTTGGGAAATCTCTTCATGAACTACATGCTCTGAAGTGTTTGATATTTGAATTACCTGCACCTGAGTGGATGCTTGTTTGAAGCATGGCTGAGGATCATTTGCTACCAGCTTCTGAGCACTATTAATGATGTGGGTAGAAGAATCTCTACTCGAGGTAGAAAATCCAGACACACGCTCTCTTCCTTCTTTGGGGTTTGGATCTTTGGATCTCCCTCCTTGTGACATGTTACTTGGCGAAGTGGATTTTGGCAACCACTCTTTTCTTGCTTGTTGTGTATGATTGGATGGTAATGAGGTTGATCGAGAAGATACTTTGGTTGAATGGAGACCCCCTCATATAGGTAATTTTTGTGATCCCGAAACATGATATGGAATTGATTGCAATTTGGCAAGTTCCCTGTCATACCAAGATATGCTTCTTTCAATAATTGGTTGGTTCTTGCCATCAAGAGAAAATTCATCTCTCTTGGTCTAGTCGATTTGAGGCAATGGGGTAAAGGAAACGACATCATATGAGGGATCGATGACATCCTCATCATCATCTATGAATGAATCGGGAGGACTCTTGATGTGGAAGGCCTTGATCTGAGCAAGTGTTAGGCGAGAGTACTCCCACCTTCTTACCTCATGTTCATCGGAACAAGAAGCCCAAAAATCTTCCATGGTAGGACTATGTTGGTACTTCACCCCCAAAATCTTTTTCATATATCTATTGATATCAAACTGGCCTCTCTTCACATATGGATGGATGGTTATGAGAGCAAAATCTTTTTCCATGAGCTGTGCACTGAAAAGATTTGGACATTGGTATTCCCTGATTTGGATCAGAAATGAATTCCTGAATGGTGCTTGTCACTAAGAAGGTAGTGAACTTGGAATAATTGTCATGCTAACTCCATTAATGCCCATTTGTCACTGACATACTTGGGAAGTTTCCATGGGGTCCCAACAAAACCACTCACGTGAATGTAGGAAAAAGATGAAAATTGTATAAACCAGGTTCCCCATTGGGAAATGACACTCATGGCTTCTTTAGAAAACCTTTCTTCAGTATTCGATTCAAGTTCCAGATCACGCGGAAGGTGAATGCATCGTTGACTCTTCTAAAATGGTGAGAACTATTTTTGAAACTGAGCTAAGGGTAATAGTGAAAAACACTATTCGACGGCCCCATGACCCTCTCGTTTCAAGTCCCGAAAATAGATTTCTTCGTGCTACTACATAGGTCAGATATGAAGTCATGTAGAAGCATCTAGTCATCTTAACTTCTATCAATTGTTTGTGAATGGTGTTACTGATGATGGTGGCCCAATCCACAAACTCTTTCTTGGCTAGGATGATATAGATAAACTGGTACATCCATGGGTGGAAAATCCTAGTAGAAGGTAGACCAAAAACTTGACTTAGGAGAGTGATCATGTCTCCGATTTCTTCCACGAACTCAATGTGGTACAGTTATTTTGGAAGCCTATCAATTCGAGGTCTCTTGGTTACTAGCTAGTTGTTGTTAACCATCTTGCTCTATCTCAGGGGTTCTTCATCCCAGAATTCTTGTGTTGATTGGCGAGTGATATCCGCATTCTCTTGAAAGTTGGGTATCTTTGAGCAATTCCTCAATGTGTTCGGTGTGATTAAGAGGAAAGGATCGCGGTTATCTTTAAAAATTCCTTGTCTCTTAGGATCTATCATCACCAATCCGGCACTATGATAATTCTTTATCGGGAACTCCTCGTGCTATGATTATTTACTAATGCACAGCCTTTTAGTTTGGTGGATGGAATCTGGAAACACGACAACAAACATAACACAAGAATACCATAGGCTATGATAAGAAGGAATGATGATAAATCTGAAATATAAGTGTAAATTATAATATCAACATGAAATTGTTACAATCTCACCCATGAGGTACTTCAAGTGTTACATCGACTTCACTTACCTTCTAACAATAACTATGGGAGAAACTTCACAATTATTCCTCTTAATGGCTTCTTTAACACACCTTCAAAATGTTGGCTTCCTTTACACACTTACTCATACAATATTTCTCACTACTTCCTTCTATGCTAAGTGAGGGGGTGGCCTCTCTATTTATAGAACTTTCAGGCTTATCCATCTTATCTCTAAGATAGGATAAGAAATCTACTCTAACAAATCATATTCCATACCTTAACTCTTATCTGTACATGTAAGCTTATCTTTTAAGATAAGATAAACCTTATCATTTCACATGGGTTCTACATTTTTAGACTTTTTACAAATAAAATACACAAAATATTTATGACCTCACTCCTTGTCCTTATTACCAATATAATATTTCTAATTCCTAATCATGTAGACCCTACTTCTCTACTTACCCTAACTTTGACATTTTAACATTACCGGACCACTTACGACAAATATTTACTTTTTACCACAACATTCCTATTGTACTTTTGACTATTACCGTACTATACATTATTGGCGGCGTCGTACCGGCAATGTTGTTATCTTCTATCGGATGCTACTACTAATTATACTTAACAACATCCTATTCCTAATACATACATTAATAAAATAGAAATTACGGAGGAAAATTTTAATGTCGACATTTTCCCCCTTCCTAGCTTCTACTCCATCCTCGGAGTAGACTCTTATGGACATTCTAAAGCTGGTGCTTGGAAAATATTTAACTTGTCATGGTTGACCCATTTCATAATGGGAGTACCATCTAATTCCTCCAGTTGGTATGTACCATTTTCATGCACAACTGCTATTTTGTAGGGCCCCATCCATTTTGGAAGAAATTTTCTGTCTCTCTTTTTATGTATCGGAATCATATACTAGAACCAATTCATTTGCATGAAATGGAGACCAACGGATCTTTTGATCAAAGTATTTCTTCTCGCTTCATTTTCTTCTTATAGCTTGTATCCTTTGCTATTTCCCTCATTTCCTCTAGCAAATGAAGATGTACCAACCTTTCTTTTTTTCGAATCACTTTCATCCATCCTTTCGATTTTCATAACTCTCACAAAGGTGGGAATATCAAACTCAATAGGAAGAACTAGATCAATGCCATAAGCCAACCGAAATGGGGAGTATCTTATTGCTGACTTTGATGTTGCCCTATATGCCCACCATGCTGCATGAATCCTTTTATCCCACTTATGTACCGCAAGGCCGCATCTTTTGCTAGAATTTGACACAACACAAAATTTATTCGCTCCACCTGTCCATTTGTGCTTGGCTTGTATGTTTTTGCCTTCCCCTGTGCTTAATACAAAATTGTTGACTAGGGCTTCTACCACCTCATTAATGAAGTGGCTTCCTTGATCCGTTAAAATTTTTAATGGACAACCAAATCTGGTGATAATGCGTTCATATATGAACCCCCGCCACTTCATCCATGGAAGTTGTTTTCAATGGCCTAGCTTCAACCCATTTGGTTAAATAATATGTGGAAACTACAATATACTTATTTTTGCGTGGGGTAGTTGGAAGTGGACCACAATGTCTATTCCCCACTTTTCAAAGGGACCAAGTGGAAGAATAGGGCATAATGGAGCTGATGAAGTTTTACGGTTACCATGTGTTTGATAAATATCACATGTCTTACAATAATTATAACAATCTCTAAAAAAGTGTGCCAAGAATAACCTACATCCAAGATCCTTCTTGTTGTAAGTTGTCTAGAGAAGTGTCCTCCACATGTACCATTGTGGAATTCTTCTATCGAGCCTTCCCTTGATCACGTCCAACTGCTCTCTTGTACTATCCATCAGGTCCTATTCGAAATAATACTCCATGTAGAATAGAATATGGACGAATGGCTTGAGTAATCTTCCTCTTAGTCTTTGCATTGGCACCATCAAGAAACTTGAATTCATTCAGATAATTCTAAATATCTATGTATTCACTAGGGATTGTGTCAAAGGATAACAATGGTGCATCGGGAAATCATCATCATCACAAGATGAACCTAAACCATCATAGGCTCGAGAGAGTGCATCTGTATTGACATGCTTCTTTCCGGCCTATCTATAATATCAAATTCAAATTCTTGTAGCAAAATTATCCATCTTGCTATCCTCCCTAATGGGTTAGGATTATTTACAATATATTTTAGAGCCTGATGATTTGTTACAACTATAAATTTCTTCCATAGCAAGTAATTTCTAAACTTCTTTACAACAAAAATGATAGCTAGAGCCTCATTTTTTCACATAATATAATTTACCTCAACACTTCTCATTTATTTGCTCCCAAAGTAAACTAGATGATCATTCCTATTTTCATCCTTTTGGCTCTGAGTACTTCCTAGTGCTGCATCTAAGGCATCAAGTATACACAATGAATGGCTTGCTCCAATCTAGATTCTTTAAAATAGGTGAAGACACCAGGCTTCCTTCAGTTGTTCAAAAGTTTCATGCACCTTATTTCCGGTTCGTAAGTAACATCCTTCTTCAAGAACTAGGTTAGTGGTGTGTAATTTTTGAGAAATTATTGATGAACCTTCTATAGTAACCCACATGGCCTAAAAATGATCTCAACTTACTTCTATTCATAGGAAATGGTAACTCTTTGATTTTTGAAACTTTATCAGGATCGGTACCAATACCATCTCTGGATATAACATGCCCTAACAAAATACCTTTAGAACATCCAAAGACACACTTTGTAGGATTTAGTGAGGATTGTGCTTCATCTAACCTTTGAAATGTTGTATCCATTTGGGTGCGGTGTGATCCATCTTGCTCCCATAGATGCAAAAATCATCCAGAAATACTCTGATGAAGTTCCCAATGTAGGGTTCAAACACCTTATTCATCAAACGTTGGAACGCGTTTCCGAGCATTACACAACCCAAAAGGCATAACTCTATAAGCAAACATTCCCCAAGGAGTGGTGAACATGGTCTTCAGCTGATCTTTCTCCGCTATACAAACTTGGTTGTATCCGCTATATCCATCAGCAAAACTATAGCACTCCTAGCCAACTACTTCATCTAAGATCTGATCTGAGAATGGAAGAGGGTAATGATCCTTCTTTGTTGCCTTATTGAGCTTCCTATAATCAACACAAATGTGTAGCTTCCCATTCTTTTTTATTGAGATCACAATGGGAGAAACCCATTTTGAATTCTCCATAGCAAATATGAATCCTACATCAAGCAACTTATCTATTTCTTCTTTTACAGTCTTGGAAAAATTAGGATTCATTCTATATGGCATTTACTTTATGGGCTTAACACCATCTACTAGCTCAATAGAATGTTCTACCCAACTTACTTGATGGAGTTCCTTGTAATCAAAAGTGAATAGGTGTATGTACCTTTGAAAGAGCTGGAGGTAGCATTCCTTCTCACTCTCCATCATAAAGATCACCAATCTTTATTTGTTGGAGACGATCAACAATTTCTTCTTCAGATAATTTTATGGGTTTATGAGTCGGTGTGACTAGAAGGATATCCATGACCAAAACACCAACCTCACTTTCTTCATCTTATGTGTCCACTTCACTGGTACTAGAATAATCGTGAGGATGTCCAATCATCGGTTTCATCACTTGAATCCACAGTGTTTCGCCTTATGATGCCGAGGGATCACATTTATCTTCACCTCTCTCTACCACATCCAAGTGTCATGAAGCCTTCATTCCAGTAGTTTTCTTGCATGAACCCTCCTTAGCCATGGTCTTCCCAACAACATTAGGTACACAACAAGTACCATTTTTCATCACCGAAAGTCTACCACACATACAACACTCATAATGAGATATTGCCACATTTGAAACAACACCTTCTAGTTTAGTTTTTCCCTTATTTAATGACCTTAACATAAGTGTTGAGGGAAATCAATTTTTAAACCCAACATATTTATTACGGACTGGTCATTACATTAATCGCAACACCTCCATCAACTAAGACATCATGAATTGAAATACCATTACATAATACCTCACTTGTGGAGCATAGGAATTCACTACGCCTAAAAACATGGACCTCAACATCCTTCCTTCACAAGCATTGAGTCCACTTTGCAGCTCCCACATCTTCTTAGAAGACATAGCCAAGAGTTGACCATATGTAATATTTGCAGGCCTTTTGGATAGATCTTCTAAGATGGAGTATGGTCCTTGTCGCCGTGAAATCAGAAAATCCGCACACCCAACTTTCTTCTCCTATGTTTCTTACTATTTTCTCCTTTCATCTTCTTAGGATCATTTCCATCTTGGTTATCTTTTTCTTTCTTTCTTTTTGTTACAAACACATCTGCTTCATTATTTATACTCTTATCTACTACATCAAAAGAATTCACAGGTGCTTTTCCTTTATCATTATCTCTTGTACCAGATGTAGAAGCTCTATCTGGACAATTATACTTATAATGACCCTTTTTATGACAACCATAACATACAACTTCAGAAATATTTCTTTTTGGACCTCTATCTCCTCCCTGAGAACTAAATTCCTTTCCTTGAAGAAGATTAATAGTTAACTGACCCATCTTCTTGAGCAGATCTTCATACTCAGTAGATGTACTAGGGAAAATATTTGTGCTCACCGAGAGTGGTTGTGGATTCTGGACCAAAGGTGTTGGTGTAGGCTCTACCTTAGCAGTAATTTCTTTGGGCTCCTCTTCCATGCTTTCTTCTTGCCTTCTTGTAATCTCCTTTACTTGTTCAATGGTAGTTGGGCGGTCATACTTCACTTGTTGTCTAATCTCTGGCTTCATCCCAAGAATGAAGTGCTTACAGTAAGAGATTATCTTCCCCATTCATCAACCCATCCGCTAATCCTTCCTTCCGGATCGGGAATTGAGATTCCTCCTTAGCTCTAGAACACGAGCATGATAATCCCTTATCTTCTTCTTCTCTCTTTGGGATAGCTTTGTGATATTGATCATGATATCTGCATATTTTTGTTGTTCACCAAATTCTTCAAGAAAACTTTCAGTTAATAAATCCCATGAATTTTTCACATTATCACCTAGTGTTTCAAACCACCTAAGGGTTGAACCATCCAAAAAGGTAGGAAAAAATTCAGTCCATTGTTCCCTTCTTATGAGGCCATTACAAATGCAAGATCATTTAAACTCTTGAATGAAAGAGGAAGCATCTTCATTAGATTGGGCTGAAAAAATAGGAATCTTCCCCATTTTCAAAAATAACCACAGTGAAATACCAACCCACAAGTACAATCAACAAGACTTATGTGCACAAATAATTGGAATCACTATAATAGAAAGTGACTTTACACCTTTCTATAGTAAAATAGAAATGACCACGGTAAACTATGGTAAAAATTGACTTACTGTAGTAAAATGACTTTACTGTGGTAAACACTATTCACGGTAAAAAGTGACTTTACCATGGTAACCACTATACATACAGTAAAAACAAGGTTACCCTCCAAATGTTTTCTGACTAAGTGGGAATATCTCTCCAGAAAATCCACCAACGAGGAATGGTTCCGCAAGAATGAACCAAAATATCATCACCAATCTGGCACTATGATAATTATTTACGGGAACTCCTCGTGCTATGATTATTTACTAATGCACAACTTTAAGTTTGGTAGATGAAATTTAGAAACACAACAACAAACCTAACACAAGAATACCATAGACTATGATAAGAAGGAATGATGATAAATCTGAAATATAAGTGTAAATTATAATATCAACATGAAATTGTTACAATCTCACCGAGGTACTTCAAGTGTTACCATGAGTTCACTTGCCTTCCAACAATAATTATGGGAGAAACTTCACAATTACACCTCTTAATGGCTTCTTTAACACACCTTCAAAATGATGGCTTCCTTTACACACTTACTCATACAATATTTCTCACTACTTCCTTCTATGCTAAATGAGGGGGTGGCCTCTCTATTTATAGAACTTTCAGGCTTATCCATCTTATCTCTAAGATAGGATAAGAAATCTACTCTGACAAATCATATTCCATACCTTAACTCTTATCTGTACATGTAAGCTTATCTTTTAAGATAAGATAAACCTTATCATTTCACATGGGTTCCACATTTTTAGAATTTTTACAAATAAAATACACAAAATATTTATGACCTCACTCCTTGTCCTTATTACCAATATAATATTTCTAATTCCTAATCATGTAGACCCTACTTCTCTACTTACCCTAACTTTGACATTTTAACATTACTGAACCACTTACGACAAATATTTATTTTTTACCACAACATTCCTATTGTACTTTTGACTATTACCATACTATACATTATTGGTGGCATCATACCGGCAGCGCCGTTATCTTCTATCGGATGCTACTACTAATTATACTTAACAACATCCTATTCCTAATACATACATTAATAAAATAGAAATTACGGAGGAAAATTTTAATGTCGACAGATCATAATGGTCCACGCAAGCAATAAACAATTCCAAACATTGCATCGAGACAGGGATAGTGTTGGTTGGGGTAGGCGACTATGGTAGAGTCTATCCGAGAAAATGGTTTTGCCTTCGCTTTCACTGCTCACGTAACTTTTGCACGTTGATGTGACCTTGATTTGTATTGGTGATGTTGTCATATGCTGACTTAATGGAATTGGGAGGGATAATTCCTTGGAATTCATATTTTAAGGCAGATTTGTTAGATTTCTCCACTGGCTTCCTCGATCTCCCCATGATTTGGATTTTTTGGCCATTAGGAATTTAACAAAATAACGACTCAAGCACGCAAGACAACGCAAAATGAGGCCAGGTCTTAGTCTTCAAACCCCGTTGATGCAAGAAAAATATTTTTCACTTTATTATTATTATTATTATTTTAAAAATAATAATAATAATTGACCAATTACATTTTTTTAAAAAAATGTCAATACAAACACATCGAGACTAAGCTCAAGTTTCAAATCTGGAAATAACAACGATGTTTATTTTTTAATTAAAATCTCCTGATTTTAATATCTTGCGTGGATCAATTTTAATCTTTTGCTATGGCGTTTAAATCCTCCTGAGAACGCGTGGGACAAAACTGTTATTTTTCCCTGCGTAATTTTTGTTTGATTTTGGCAGTGCGTGTGCATGCGTGGCTTTGCTCTTTATCTGGCGTGGAGATCTTCTTCTTCTTCTTTTAATATTTCTCTCTCCTTCAGCTGGGCGCGGCTTGTTCTTTCCTTTTTTATTTAAAAACTACTTTATTTTTCCTGGCGCCTCCTTTGCCCAATGCGTGGAAAAGGAATTTTTGTCTTTCACCGCATTTGATGCCCTCCTTTTCTTTGTCATCCTTGGAAAAACTGATCCTCTCCTTCTGGGCGCATGGGTAATATCTTGAAAAAAATTCTTTTTGTTTTAAAAATTGTTCTTATTTCCTTATGCTTAGTGCCTCCTTCCTTCCACTTGGGATTCATGTCCGAGGCGCGTGGTCTCTTAATCAGCCGGGCATGGCTTTTCTATTGGTTGTTAAATTAATTTCCTTGCATTTTCAAAATTTTGAGTAGATTTTCCTTTGTTGGGCACCTGGAGAATGTGTGAGCTTCTTTTAATTTTTTAAAAACTGTTCCTCTTTCTTCCCATGTGGGATTCCTCCTTCCCGGGTGCAACTTCTCCTTGGCTAGGCATGGAATTTTAATTTTCTTGTTTTAAAAAATTGTTCCTTTTTGCCATGCGTGGGAGCTCCTTTGGATGGGCATGACGTGTTTTAATTTTCTTGAAACTATTCTTTCTTTTCCTAGGTGCCTCCTCCACCGCTTTGCGAGAAAAGGAAATTTTTGTCTTCTTTTTAAAACATGCGCAGGTTTGTCTTGTTCTTTCCTCCTTCAACCACTTTCCCAGTGGAAAGAAAGCGTGAAAACTTGTAAAGAAAACAAATTTCTTTGGACTGTTCTTACTTCCTTGGCTGCGTGGATATCTCCCTTCCTTCAGTCTTTTTCTTTTTAATATTTCTGAACTGCTCTTCTTGGCATGCGTGGGAAGTTGTTTGATCTTGGTTGTTCCTTCTCTCTACAGAAAATGTGTGGAAGATTGTTGGATGTGACAAAATATTATGTCCTTCAGAAGAAATAAGAAGCAAAGCTTCGCATGAATTTTTCCAACGGGTTTGACGGAGGAAGTTATGAGGATTAATCCAACTTCCTCTCTTCCCGGGTAGTGGACTTAAGTGCTAGGGGGAAATGGGAAAGCAATGGCCAATTGCCAATGGGAATGGAAAAGTGGGTTGGAAATCCCCGTTCAATTTCCCCATGTGGGAAATTGGGGAATTTCTTTCCCGTTAGCCAATCCATGATTTGGAAATTGGTGGAGAAAATCCCACGTGTAGGAAATTTGAAGAAGATTGCTAGGAAAGGGGAAATCCGGGTTGGGAAGCCAAATTGGCATTCCCGGTAGTTGGAAGCGTAAGCTTACTTCCCGACAATAAAAATTTGTCGAATAAACTTTTAATTTATATTTATTTAATTAAATACTTCTCAAGTTATTTAAAAATCAATTTTATCAAACAAGAAGCAATTAATTAATTAATTAATTTTAATGTATTTTAACGCAATTTAAAGCCTGGCGGGAAGAGTTCTCGCCCGAAAAGGATGAAACAAAGACCGAAACGATCACAAAAATGAGACGATCGCAATGAGGGCAATGAACCACGCAAAGTAACACTTTTCAAAATTTTCAATTTTTTCATTTTTTATTATTTTTAAACAATTTTATAAGTCAAAATTAGCTGATAATAGCTGGCTCTAATTGGGGACAAGGACTTCATGGATGCAACAATGGACCCAGACCAAAATATTCATGAACATGATCTCAAAATGATGGGGCAAAAAAATGGGGCGACACAAGAGAGGAGACCGAAAAACAGGGAAACAAACAAACCAAAATCCTAATTACCTATGTACATACGGGGAACAACCCGTTTTCAATTTTGATAGTGCTTGAGATATTGCCCATTATAGGGAAAAGGAAAATGAGTTCCATTAGGATATGACAAGTAATAGGTACTATCTCACAGAAATGCCTTATTTTGAACGGTCCCAGCCACAGTGAGTCAAACTTCCCATGCTTTCCTTTTGGCTCACGTCTTTTGTCCTAGAGAAGAACTAAGTCATTGATTTGAAACTGTCTCTCCCTAGTTTTCCTGTCAAACAATTTCTTTACCTTGGATTGATGTTCCTCAATCTGTTGCCACTTGAATTATTTGTTCCTCAAGCTTGCTTAGGAACATGATCCTTTATCTAATGCATTGGTGAAGCATTCATCATCAACCGCATTGAGCTAATTTTAATGCTTGGTAACTCTAGTGGATGATGGAATTTTGAGCATCGATTCCATATAAAAGTTGAAATTGAGACATCCCGATTGCCCTTTTGGGAGTTATGCAGTCAACCCACAATGCATCATATAACTTTTTGTGCCAAGTTCTTTGATTTTCGAAATTCAACTAACTTCCTTCAAAGTACAATAGTAATGAGGTTTTTTCTTCTTGCATTCAACTTGACCATTTCCCTGGGGTAGTAATTGATGAATGAGACAAAGATATCCCATATCCATAACAAAAACCTAACATCTCGTAGAAGAAAAATTTGAGGCATTGTCCGTCACAATCTTATGTGAAATTCCATAACGGACCAACATATTTTCTTTGATGAAATCACATGGGTCGTTAGAGATGTTTGTTTCACTGGTATAGCTTCCACCCACTTTGTAAAGTAATCAATGGCGGTGATCACATGAGTATGACCAGTACTAGAATTAGGATTCAAAACCCCGATGAAATCTAAACCCCATTGTTGAAAGGGTTCTTCAATGACAACTGGCTTCAAAGGAAAAGCTGCCAACTTTGGTCTTCCAACAAATTGTTGACAAGCTTCACATTTTGTCACCCATTTCTGAGCATTAGAAAACATAGTGGGCTAGTAATAATGTGCTCTCAAAATTTTATAGGTGTTTTTGTGGCGGAGAAATGACTCTTTATCAAGCATGATTTTGGAAAGCTTAAATTCTTGACCTAGGATGTTGTTCTTTATCAACACATCTGAGGAACATGCCGTCAATTTCTTTCTTGAACAACGTGTTATCCCAAATGATGTACCTGACAACTCTTAATTTGATAGCTCATTTCTCTTTGGCCGCCGATTTCTGGACACTCGCCATATGTGAGGAAGTAGGCAATATTAGAATACCATTCATCTCGTGTGGAATACCGACAAAAACTACCAATGGTAAATTTTCTTCAACTGGTTCTTCCTTAGAGTTATCTTGTGGTTCATTCTCGCAATGAGTTGGCAGAGTCCTATTCCTGAACCAAATTGGTAGGCTTGATCCAGATCATATTATTGGATCTTGGAGACACAATTACCTATTTTAGATCCCAATTCCTATTGTGTCAACATTAATTTCAATCATGGTTGGAACTAAAAATTTGGTGTGATAATTCAACATGTAATACCCGAAGTGTTTAGGCTCTTACCACCAGTGTCTCTCAAGAGGAGTGTAATTAAGTTCATGTTTCTTGAATCCCAAACTCATGAATTTAATAGGAGATTCGATTCCCTCTTGATTGTACTTAAGTCAAAATGGCAAAGAGATTGTGTGTGGACAAAAAGTGGTTGAAAAGCAATAGATTATAAAATCCTTTTCAAAATTAATTTAATGTAGGAGCTTCATGCAATAGCACTCTTGATTTTCTCAAATGCCTCTCTACCTTCCTTTGACCATTTGAAGGATTCTTTTCCTTTATCATATCAGCGATTTCTTTAGTCATTTCACCGAAAAATATGGCACGAACCTTCTCAAAAATTTCACCTTCCCAAAGAAGGAGTGGACCCCGTGAAGCTTACTGAAGCTTAAGTGAAGTAGGCAAGGAAAGATTTTGATAGCTTGAACACGTTTCAAGATCGATCTTAGTTCCTTCCTTAGAAAAATATGACCTAGGAGTTTCCCTTATGTAACTCCAAACATGGAATTTTTGGATTCAGAGAAATCTTATGAAGTCTGCACCTTTGCAATATTTTCTCCAAATCTCTTAGGTGATCTTCTCGTTTCTTAGAGAACAAGCATCAAGTCATCTAGATATATCACAATGATCTTGTCTTTATAATCTGCAAACGCCATATCCATCGCCCTTTGAAAATTTATGCGGCATTGATCAAACCAAAAGGAAATCTTCTATATGTGAATGTACTCCTAGGGGTAGTGAATGCGGTTTTATGTTGATCTTCTCTAGCCACTTCAATTTGATTATAGCCAAAGAAACCATCTAGCATAGATAACTTATGATCTAGTTACTGCCTACAAAATATGGTCCATCACCAAGTGGTAGTGGGTAGTTATCCTTCAAGGAATCTGATTAAGATTGTGGAAATCCACACAAATCCTAATTTCTTCATTTTTCTTACGAACCGGTACAGATATTAGCTATCCAAGTTGAATGTTGAATAGGAAACACTATTCGTGCATCTAGCATTTTTAACTTCATGAAATATGGTCCCACAATCTTGGGATTATATTGTCTTTGCTTTTTCCCGAATGGAAGCAAAAAAAGAATCGCTTCAAGGGTATGACATGCTCCATCTCCTGGGTTGGAAAGACTTCAAGTATTTGTATGAATAAGCCAAAACATCAAAATATTTGGTAAGGATATTTATGAATTTCCACGCTCCTAAGGTGAGAAACACTTACCAATATTGATTAGGTGAGGTTTATCCTTGAGTACCGATATTAACTTGCTCATAGTTAGTAGAATTCATAGGTCTTTCCTCGCTTCTTTCTCTTTGATAAACTTGTCATGTTTGTTAAAAAGTTATTCAAGTGAAACCAATCCTTTGGGAATTTTATTTCCTTTGAGTTAAAAGATGTCATCACTAGGATCTTCATTCTCAACTCCTTCCGAATGGGTGAGGTAGTTGATTCGTGAAACATTTTTAATCACTTCCTTCAAAGTACAATTGTTCAAAATTTTTCTCTTTTCCAAGAAGGCAATAATTTGTTGATTATCATTAAATACTTGCCAATTTTTGCATTAAAAGAGAACACTTGGCCTAAAACCATTTCAATGGTGTATTTTTTTCCAAATCTAGGTTTCCACCCCATATTCAGAAAGAGCATAAGCTCAATAAGATTCAAATCAACAAATTACAAATATAAAGGAGTTTAATTCTCCCCCAAAGTAATTCCTCAAACTATCAACACTAAACTAGGTACTTGTTCTAACAACCTTTATTCTCTCCAATCTATTTTATCTCGTAAAAGGTCAAATGTGCGTGAGTTGAATAATCAACTCACTTACAATAATAATTTGTTTAATATGTTCCACATATTAAATACACACACTAATTAAAAATAAAGGAAATATTTTAACATTCGAGATATGAGCACCATGTTAGGACTAATTCCTAACATTCCCCCACTCTAGTAGAGGAAGAACATGGGGTAAGGAACTCTTTAGCGCCGCATGATGATGTGTTGCTTTGGTCAAACCATGAGAGCCTCCATCTCCGAGATGTTGTGATTGATCAGATGTTGAGAAATTTTGTATTTTCCCCTTAATAAAAATTACCTTTGGATGTCGACTTCACTTTAGAAAATGCATCCATAGAAGTAATAATCTCCCCATAAAATTTTCAATCGAAATTACATATAGAAATTTGACTTCTACCTATTTAATTTCCTTTATATTGTAATTTGTTGATTTGAATCTTATTGATTTATGCTCGATACCAAATGTGGGTTCCCTTACCCC
Organism: Taxus wallichiana var. yunnanensis; assembly: GCA_018340775.1. Lineage (NCBI taxonomy): Eukaryota > Viridiplantae > Streptophyta > Pinopsida > Cupressales > Taxaceae > Taxus > Taxus wallichiana. The sequence goes on from CM031238.1 coordinate 719,381,284, forward strand.
ATATTCGGGAAAGAGCATTTCAATAAGATTCAAATCAACAAATTACAAATATAAAGGAGTTTAATTCTATGGTTCGTAACAATTCCTCAAACTACTAACACTAAACTGGGTAGATATTGTTCTAACAACCTTTATTCTCTCCATCCTATATCTCTAATTTGGGAACTCAACGTGAGCCTGAATAATCAACTCACTTACATAATAATTTGTTTAATATGTTCCACATATTAAATACAACACACTAATTAAAAATAACCATGTTAGGACTAATTATATTTGACTTGATCAAATTCTGAATGAGGAATCATTAATGAAGCTGAGACTGCTAGAGAATCCACTTTGTCATTCTTTTCACGAGGGACAAATTTTATGGAAAAAGCGTCGAAGACTTCTATTGCGTCCCACACTTTATTTCTGTAGTGTCTCAAACGATCATTCTTTACTTAGAACTGATTTCTTACCTATTTCATGATCAATTCCACATCCCCAAAGACTTCCAAATTTTTGATCCCTTTCTCCTCTGTAACTTGGAGGCCAAGGATTAACGCCTCATACTCTATAGTGTTATTAGTATTTGAAAATTTAAGTTTGTAGGAAAAAGGAAATATTTTACCATTTGGAGATATGAGCACCACCCCGCACCAAAGCCCATTGAGCAAAAACTTCCATCGAACTCAAGAGTCAGATCTCATTGGAATCTTGGCAAGTGATCTCAGGGGTATGAATTTCTGCAGTCATCATATAATTACCCATACTTGAGCCTTGGAAAAGGATTGTGTGCGAGGATCTTTGGTTTTAGTTACCGTGAACTTTTCCTGAGCTTCCAACATAAGCTTTTTCATTTCTCCATTGATAGGAATCATGGCGTGAGACCAGTCCATTTGAATCTCACCACCTAAATCCCTACAAAATTTCTTGCTCAACAACATTCCATACGAGGTGGGAATATCAACAACTAAAATGGTTACCTTAACTCGCTTTTGAGGGAATTGGGCTAAAACCATTTGGGTGTCTTTAATCTACCCGATTAGAGGAACTTGCTTGGTTTCCATGGAGTAACATGATCCGAATGTTCTCGTACAATTCAAACCAAGAGCATGTGCTACTTTTTCCGGCATCACATTATTCGAGGCTCAGAGTCTATAATGCAATTACTTAATTTGCATCCGTTGATCGAAAAGACACAAAGAAAGGTTCGATCTTTTCATTTGAAGGTGTAGTGGCTGCACAATATTTTGAGTTTTCCCATCTTTGGGAGTTTTTAGAATTCCTTTGGAGGAATGAACAATAGAGTCACCTTTGATAAACTGGACCAATTTCTCAAGTTGATCCTTGTTGGACTTCAAGTACTCTACCTATGACATGGAAATTTTTGTTTTATTGATATGATCAATGATATCAAATTTAGGCAAAGTAATCGTACTTGAAGTCTCAGATATAAGTTCTTTCGAACTTGATGATGGCACACTTTTGACCTTTTCCTTAGGCTTGGTTGACACTGATGTGGAAGAAGAAGCTTTCTTTGTAGTTGGTTTACCAACCGATTGATCTAACAAAGGCCCTCCTTTCTTTAAGATAGTCTTGACCTTTGAAACCTCAGTTGCCTTGGACTCTTTAGAGCCTCATTTGTCTTGGATTCTTTGGGAGTTTCCTTGAAAACCTATTTATCTCCCACCTTAGTGGTATCCTGCTCCTTTTTTCGGAGAGTGTGAAGATGGTGAAGGATTGACTATTCATATCTTCTATAATTTCTTCGTATTCGTCTTCCTCATCGGAACGGTACTCAAAGAAATGATTATTACTTTCCCCCTCAGGATCTTCAACTTCAGGTTCAGATGTCTCAGAATCCGGCTCTTCCTCATCAACCTCAACGACTTCAATCTCATCATCACTTTCTTCAATGACATCACATTTGGAATTAGTTGCATGGAGCTGCTTCAATAGCAAGCCTCGTTGGAGCACCTGCAATCCTGGCTTTGTTGGGAACGTATCCTTTTCTTGGGATGTCTTTGTAAGGAGTAGGTTTACTACTTTGAGCAACTTGCTTTTTCAAAGCCAGCACATCATTAGCCAACTTAGTGAGTATAGTTTCTGAAGCATTGGAGTTTCTTGACTCTTTCCTTTGAGGGAATTTTTCTTGAATTTTCCTGCCATGATTAAGTCATCTTCAATTTCTATGGCCAAAGATTGAGCAAGTTCCAAAGTAGCCACCCTAGCCCTTCTCAACTGATAGCACACTTCTGGTTGTTGTGCATTAATAAAGAAACATTTTTGTCCATCAAGGTTTGGACGAATCCGGTTGCAAGAACTTTGTTCACCATTTTGTTGAATTTAGCCATGAAATTCCTCATGGGTTCTATTGGCTCTTTCTTCACCTGAGATAGTTGGGCAAGAAGAGCATGTTCATCTTCTGCCATTTTGAATCGATTTTCAAACTTAGTTTTCATATCATTCCAATTTGTGATACATCCATTGGGCAGATGATGAAACCAATCTGCTGACAACATCATGCAATGTTTCGACGAAGAGACGAATAGCAACATCTTCATATTCTACCGAAAAAACAACACATGCAAGCGAAAAAGGTAGAAATATGGTCATCTGGTGACATCTTCCCATCTCCGTCAAACTTGGGAAGAATCTTTCTTGATCCTCGTGGGAGTTCATGTCGAGTAGGTAAGGCCAATGGGCCTATGGCATTTCCCCATGGTACATTGGCTGCCATTTGAGGAAAGGTGGTATGCGAAGGTAAAACAACGTGAGCAAGGACAAGTGCTGACTAGTGGTGATTCCTTCCTTGCTTGCTCTTTTAGACTTGATGCAAGGCTTGCAGATCTATGAGGTGTGTTCTTCTTTGGAGGAGATAACTTGAAACCAAATTTTCCTTGAAAGTCAAAAGTGGGGTCAGATCGACCTTTAGCTTTTTCTCCTCGCGTAAACCTCTTTCCTTCCAGTTTGGAATATTTATGGTGAAGGGATCACTGGCATGTTTCGACCGGCTCTAGCCTTTTCTCTTCACTCTCTTTCTTGAGCTATTTGCACCTGAATAACTCTAGCAACTCTCATGGCTTTCTCTTCTTCGTTATCTAGTACTGATGCGGCGAGATGAAAATGATGGTTACTTGTGCACTTTTCCCAAATAGCTTGCCTCAAATCTGATGATATGTCTTCTTGAGTATCTGCAAAAACAAGATTTGGTTGCAAGATAGGTGGGTTACCTGTAATAGTCATACAACTTATTACCTTGGTGGAAGAGGACCGCGTCGGTGAACAATGATCAACACGTGTCCAGGAGGTCTTCTGGCCACAAGTGCGGGTGCTCTTCTTCTAAGGTCTTCGATGTAGATTTCTCTGTCAATGGCTCTATCAAACACCAAATTGCTGCAAGCTTTCACGGTTTTCCCAAGCTACTGTTTGAAGGTTGGCAACAATGTCTCCTTGGAAATCTTCGTCGGGCACAAGGTTTGGTTGAAGAACTGGAGCTTGTGCAGAGGGGATAGTCATAAAGATTTAACCAAGCACTGGTTAACGATTCCTGAATCCCCCAGTGAGTCACCAAAAACTGTTAGCATATGGATTTGCACGCATGCAAATGACATGCAACAGTGTGGGAATGAAGTCCCTCCTCAATGAAGGTGAGGTTGCCTTTATTGAAAACCAAAACTGTATTTACATCTATACATTCAAAATTGTATGTGGGGGTGTTTTGGAACATCAATGGAAAGAAAAGTGAATGAAGGAGATGGAATGGAAAGAAGGAAAGGAGTGAAATGGAATGAACTGAAAGAACATGCAAGAGTTAGGTAAAAACAGAGCCTAATATTGCATGAAGAGGAAAGATGAATAACAACACAAATAAAACGGAGTTTGAGTTAGCCAAACAAGAACGTGTAAAAGGGAACACACATGAGCAAGTAGATAATCAGAGCTTGATCACTGTGAACTAGAACAACTGATTAATAATGTTGACAATAAGATCAAAGATAATATTTGCATGCAAGATTCAAACACCTAACATCTAATGAACATAAGAACATCAAATGTTACAAGAGACAATGAATGAGACACAAAGTTCGTATTCCATTAACTCCAAAATGTTTTTCACAAAAGAACACAAAGTTTCTTCCTGAAACAAAGCTTGCACAAAAGTATTTTCTTCTCCTCTCTCAAAGTCACCCTTTACAAATGAGCCCCTCACTTCCTTTTATAACCCAAAAGTTGGTTACAAAGTAGTTAGGGTTTTACATGATCATTAAATAAGGCACTTAAGTGACCTTTGACTTTTTCAACAACTTTATTAAAGACAACCCAAAAATAGAAATTACTTAAAATATCCATTGTTTCCCAAATAACAACACCTTTTAAAATATACAATAATAACCAGTGCCTTATCCATTGAAATGGGGTCCGCCTATCTCAAGCGTATGAGAAATGGACTCTCCCACTTTGTTAGATACCAAGAAAATCAACTCCCTGCACCACCGGTGAAATTAGGATCTACCGCTTTTGCCAGTTGAAAGGATCTAAACCTTCCCAAAGTTTCAAACATCTTTTCTTCTTCTGGAGGTTCACTTGGTCGAAGAATAGCCTCACAAAATACCTGCAATTCAAGAATTCTACTTGGCATATCATTTAAATTAACAATTTTGGATTGAGCATTCTCAAATAAGTTCTTCAATTTGATGCACCGCTCCATGGAAACTGATGAGAAATTGTTGGCGGGAGTGTACATGTCCTTAAACAATTGTGAAAATTGTTCTTCCACCTGCTCTCGATGAACACCTTTGATTATGCTCATTTACGAGGTTACAAGGAATCTCAGCCATGAATTCCTGAATCAAGGAGAGTGAAGTGAAGGCTTCATTGCACATGCTGTCATAATGGATCATAGAATCCTCGAGAAGCATTTTTCTTGATTTGAGATGCAGACACCAAAGAAAACGTGTCCCTCGATGTTCAAATTTGAGAATTCCTTCAATAGCTAAAATTGAAGATTCCATACTTGTCATCTCCTGTAAACTGGGCAATATCTCATCCAAATTTGATATAGCAGAAACAAAAGTTTCTTTGAAAGAAAGAATTGGATCAAGATACGCACTGATATCTTCATGAAGCTTAACCATGGTCTTGATCGTCCCCTGGCCTAAAACGAGAATCTCTGAAAGCCAAGTTTTAGTGACATGGCCCAATGTGTTTATTTCCTTTGACAAATTGAGAGTCTCTTCATCTGGGGCAGCCACTGCATCAGGTACTGGGAAGGTGGATGATATGGGATTTATCAAATGTTGAACATATTCCACCAATTGATTCTTTTCGGCCTTGAGCCGAGAGTTTTGAGACTTGTATTTCTCAAGTCTTTTTAGCACGATATCAATTGAATCTCGAGCCATCACCATGTCACTTTCTAATGTAGATCTTCCAAGTCCCAGTCTGGAAACTTCATAGTGGCAGAGTGTCATAGCATCACGCTCCTTATCCACTTGTGGAATGGCAAGGTCTGCAAATTTGTTTCCATCATTATCCACCATTATTCGAGAAAGCACCTTAGGCTTCTTAGGAATGGATGTCATTCGAAAGTTTGAAAAGGGCATCAAAATCAATGTCAATTGGCTTGACAACTCTCTTCCTTTTCTTTACTTCGGAATCAACCCAAGAAGGAGTATCATTCACTATTTCAGCATACAGAATCCTGGAGCTCGAATCAATATTCTCATTATTTCCGACATCATGAGATCCTTCTTGAATCCTATCTACGACCTCGATTTGAGGAGACACAACCTCAATATCCACTTCCTGATTATTCGGGAGATTTTGGGAAATCCCTTCATGAACTACATGCTCTGAAGTGTTTGATATTTGAATTACCTGCACCTGAGTGGATGCTTGTTTGAAGCATGGTTGAGGATCATTTGCTGCTAGCTTGAGCACTATTAATGATGTGGGTAGAAGAATCTCTACTCGAGGTAGAAAATCCAGACACACGCTCTCTTCCTTCTTTGGGGTTTGGATCTTTGGATCTCTCCTTGTGACACGTTACTTGGCGAAGTGGATTTTGGCAACCACTCTTTTCTTGCTGTTGTGTATGATTGGATGGTAATGAGGTTGATCGAGAAGAGACTTTGGTCGAATGGAGACCCCCTCATATAGGCAATTTTTGTGATCCCGAAACGTGATCTGGAATTGATTGCAATTTGGCAAGTTCTCTGTCATACCAAGATATGCTTCTTTCAATAATTGGTTGGTTCTTGCCATCAAGAGAAAATTCATCTCTCTTGGTCCAGTCGATTCGAGGCAATGGGGTAAAGGAAATGGACATCATATGAGGGATCGACGACATCCTCATCATCATCTATGAATGAATCGGGAGGACTCTTGATGTGGAAGGCCTTGATCTGAGCAAGTGTTAGGTGAGAGTACTCCCATCTTCTTACCTCATGTTCATCGAACAAGCAGCCCAGAAATCTTCCATGGTAGGATTATGTTGGTACTTCGCTCCCAGAATATTTTGCATATATCCATTGATATCAAACTGGGCTCTCTTCACATATGGATGGATGGTTATGAGAGCAAACTCTTTTTCCATGAGTTGTGCACTAAAAAGATTTGGACATTGGTATTCCCGATTTGGATCGGGAAATGAATTCCTGAACGGTGCTTGTCACTAAGAAGGCAGTGAACTTGGAATAATTGTCGTGCCAACTCCATTAATGCCCATCTATCACTGATGTACTTAGGAAGTTTCCATGGGGTACCAGCAAAGCCACTCACGCGAATGTAGGAAAAAGATGAAAATTGAATAAACCAGGTTCCCCATTGGGAAATGACACTCATGGCTTCTTTAGAAAACCTTTCCTCAGTATTCGATTCAGGTTCCGGATCACGCGGAAGGTGAATGCATCGTTGACTCTTCTAAAATGGTGAGAACTATTTTTGAAGCTGAGCTTGAGGGTAATAGTGAAAACACATTCGACGGCCCCATGACCCCTCTCGTTTCAAGTCCCAAAAATAGCTTTCTTCGTGCTACTGCATAGGTCAGATATGAAGTCATGTAGAAGCATCCAGTCATCTTAACTTCTATCAATTGTTTGTGAATGGTGTTACTGATGATGGTGGCCCAATCCACAAACTCTTTCTTGGCTAGGATGATACAGATAAACTGGTACATCCATGGGTGGAAAATCCTAGTAGAAGGTAGACCGAAAACTCGACTTAGGAGAGTGATCATGTCTCCGATTTCTTCCACGAACTCAATGTGGTACAGTTCTTTGGGAAGCCTATCAATTCGAGGTCTCTTGGTTACTAACCAGTTGTTGTTGACCATTTTGCTCCATCTCAGGGGTTCTTCATCCCAGAATTCTTGTGTTGATTGGTGAGTGATATCCGCATTCTCGGGAAAGTCGGGTATGCCAAGCAATTCCTCAATGTGTTCTGGTGTGATTAAGAGGAAAGGCTCGTGATTATCTTTAAAAATTCCTCATCTCTCAGGGTCATAATGCTCACACAAGCAATAACCAATTCTAGACACTGCACCGAGATAGGAAATGCTTGCTTGGGGTAGGCCACTATGGTAAAGTCTATCTGAGAAAATGGTTTTGCCTTCAGTTTTCACTCACTCGCAAAACTGTTGCACATTGATGTGACCTAGATTTGTATCGGTGATGTTGTCATATGCTGACTTAATGGAGCTGGGAGGGATAATTCCTTGGAATTCATATTTCAGGGTAGATTTGTTAGATTTCTCCACTGGCTTCCTCGATCTCCCCAGATTTGGATTTTTGGCCATTATGAATTTAACAAAAAAAGTGACTCAGGCACGCAAGACAACATCAAATGGGGCCGGGTCTCAGTCTCAAAACCCCGTTGATGCAAGAAAAATATTTTTTTAATATTATTATTATTATTATTTTAAAAAAATAATAATAATAATTGATCCCGAATTACAATTTTTTTTTTAAAAAATGTCAATACAAACATATCGAGACTAAGCTCGAGTTCCAAATCTAGGAAATAACAACAATGATATTTATTTTTTAATTAAAATCTCCCGATTTTAATATTTTGCGTGGATCAATTTTAATCTTTTTTAATTTATGGCGTTTAAATCCCCAGAACGCGTGGGACAAAGCTTTTTTTTTACTTGCGAATTTTTGTTTTTTTTTGGCAAAGTGCGCGTGAAAAATTGCATGCGTGGCTTTCTCTTTCCCCTGCATGGAGATTCTTCATTTTTCTTTTTAATATTTCTCTTTCTCCTTCTTGGGTGCTCCTTTTCTTTCCTTTTTTAATTTAAAAAGCTGTTTTATTTTTTTCCTGGCACCTCCGACTTTTTGCCCAATGCGTGAAAAGGAATTTTTGTCTTTTCTTTCGCAAAATGCACCCTCCTCCTTTTTCTTCCTTGGAAAACTTTCTTTGATCCTCTCTTTTTCTGGGCACATGGGTAAATCTTTTTTTTTTTATTTTTTTTAAAAACTATTCTTATTTCCTTATGCTTAGTGCCTCCTTCTTTCACTTGCCCAATGTGGGTCCTTTCATTTCCTTGAATTTTGGTCTCTTAATTTTGAAAATTTTTTGCATTTGATTTTTCTAGTTGTTAAATTAATTTTCATTGCCTTTTCATTTTTTTTGTTTTTCCTCTTGTGGATTTTCCTTTTTTCGGCACCTAGGGAATGCGTGAATTTGCTTCTTAATTTTTAAAAATTGTTCCTCTCTCTTCCATTAAGGTCGTGGATTTTTTTTCCTTTCTGGCGTGACTTCTCCTTGTGGGCGTGGAATTTTATTTTTGTTTTTTTAAAAATTGTTTTTTTCCATGTGTGGTGAGCTTCCTTTGGATGGCGTTCCTTTCTTTATTTTAAAATGAATCCTTCTTTCTTTTTTTTTTCCTCCAATGCGTGGGAAAAAGGAATTTTTTGTTTCTTTTTAAAACATGCTCCCAACGTGAAAAGCTTTTCTTGTTTTTCCTCCTTCAACCACTTTCCCAAGTGGAAAGAAAGTGTGAAAACTTTAAAGAAAACAAATTTCTTTTTGTTCTTACTTCTCTTTGCAAGGATATCTCTTCTTCTCCTTTTTCTTTTTTTTTTAATGCTTTTCTATTTGACTTGATTTAAATTCCTCTTCTTGGCATGCATGGAAATTGCTTTTTTATTTCTTGGTTTTCTTTCTCTATAGACGTGAAATGCGTGGAAGATTGTTGGATGTGACAAAATATTATGTCCTTAGAAGAAATAAGAAGCAAAGCTTCACATGAATTTTTCCAACGGGTTTGATGGAGGAAGTTATGAGGATTAATCCAACTTCCTCTCTTCCCGGGTAGTGGCTTAAGTGCCAGGGGAAATGGGGAAAGCAATGGACAATTGCCAATGGGAATGGAAAAGTGGGTTGGCAATCCCGTTCAATTTCCCCATGTGGGAAATTGGGGAATTTCTTGCCCGTTAGCCAATCCATGATTTGGCAATTGGTGGAGAAAATCCCACGTGCGGGAAATTTGAAGAAGATTGCCAGAAAGGGAAATCCGGGTTCGGGAAGCCAAATTGGCATTCCGGCAGTTGGAAGCGTAAGCTTACTTCCCCGGCAATAAAAATTTGTCGAATGAACTTTTAATTTATATTTATTTAATTAAATACTTCTCAAGTTATTTAAAAATCAATTTTATCAAACAAGAAGCAATTAATTAATTAAATATTAATTAATTAATTTTAATGTATTTTAACGTGATTTAAAGCCTGGTGGGAAGAGTTCTCGCCCAAAAAGGATGAAAAGGATGAAACATGAGATGAAGAGGGCAATGAAAACGATCACAAAAATGAGATGAAGATTATCATGAGTTTTTCTCAATGAGGGCAATGAACCACACAAAGTAACACTTTTCAAAATTTTCAAATTTTTCAGGTTGAATTTTTGACGATTATTTTTAAACAATTTACATTCTAAATTTTGATTCTAATCTTGTATATAAAGATAAGTTTGCTGATGTACATATGGTTGAGAATAAGAGTCATGTGAAACTCTCAAAACCAGTCAAGGATCATGGATATGTGATGCCTAAGTGGATTAAGAAACAAATAATTGAGGTGAATAATGAAATTTCTAAACAAGTAGTTGATGAAATTGAAAATTAAAGTGGAAAAGAACAAAGCAAGAAGGAAAAACAAACTTTTGAAGTATTAAACAAGGCAAAAGATGACAAAGAAAGTATGGAAGAGGAATAATACAACCGTGATATAGGAAAGAGAGGATGAAATGATGAAAAAGGATGAAGATATCTTAAAAATAAAACAAATTTTAGAAGAATATGTAGGACAAGTAGTCCCAAAATATGATGAAGACAATATAGATTTGGATGATATTACATTGAGAAAGGAAGTGGAAATGATAGAAAATTTGTTTGAACCTTCTTGGAATGGTGATATATAAGGTGGAATGTCAAATAAAGTGGATGAGGATAGTGAGCAACATGAATAAAAGCAAGAATGTTATGAAATCCTTCAAGTGAAGAATGATGCATGGAAATCTCACGAAGAAGACTTATAAGAAGAGAACAAAGATGGAAATGTTGGCCATTACATATTAGGTTTTCATTGATGTAAAAGGTAATTAATGGAAAAGGAAAAATGAGTTTCATAAGAGTATCCATGAGGTTTTAATGAGTCCGTAAGCGGTCTTCATGGTCAGTTCGTGTGGTGAATTGGTCATTCTAGGCCTATTCCTAGACCTAGTCCAAGCAAAGATAGTCAATAATCATGAGATATGGAGCAGTCAATTCATGTTTGTTGGACATTGTGTTTAGTGTTTTCATTTTTGTTAAATAAATTAATGTGAAATGGTATGTAGATTTCATGTGAGTCTCCATGAAGTATTAATCAAAGGTCAAACATGAGGGTTGATTGGTAGTGACATGATTTGATGAGTTGTCATGTTGTTTTGACATGGTTCTAGCTTACATAGTCATTGTATGAGCTCTCTAGAGTTGGTCAAAGGTTTTCATGAGGTCAAGCATGGTCCATATGGTGTAATATAGGTGTATAGGTGTCTCGCATATGGTCATCAAGGTCAATTCATGTGATGTTATGGGTTATAGTAGTCTTTCTAGGCTTATTTCTAGTCCTAGAGCTTATAGTTTGGTATGATGACTTGAGAAATAGAGAAAGGAAGTCATGGTGAACCATGGTATCAATATGGTGACAATTTATATGACATGTATGATGAGTTTTAGGTCAGTACTGGAAGTTAGATGAAGTTTATAGGCCCTTAGGAAGCAAGAAGGTGAAGAAAATCTAGGAAAACACATGTAAGTTGTTATGGTTGGAGAGTTCCAGGAATATTTGAGATAGATGGTGAGTTTTGAAAGTTATAGAATGTTTCATGACAAGTTTTAGGTAAAAGTGCTAAAGTAATTGCAAGCTTCATCATTTTTGGTAAAAATGGGTTTTTTAGAGTGTGTTTTTGTGCTAAATGTTGACCTTCTGATGCTCGTTGTGAATTTTATTCTTTAAATGGGACCCATAGGTTTTGGGGATTTTTTTCAAATTTATCTAATAATATTTTCCAAAAATAATGAGGTGGTTTTATCATCATATTTTTATGAACGATTGTTAAGAAGGTAAAGTGCTTTGAAACCCTAGTTAAAACCCTAGTTTAAAAGTGACTTGGAGGAAATTGATTGTAATAAGCCAGTTTTGATTCATTTTGTAAAAGTAATGATTGTAGGTTTTAGAGGAATCCTCTAGATTTCCAGAAAGTTATATTAGACCTTGTGATAGTATGTGGGCCCCACTCAAAAAGGAAAAGTTATGGATATTTTCAGTATGTATCAAAGTTTTCCAAAGATAGTATTGACTATATCATAATGTATAGAAGCTTAGGATTTGTAATAGATGTCCATGGTGGTTTTGGGTCATGTTTGAAGCCCAAGATGGAAAAGTGTGTCCTATCTTTGAAGACTAATTTTTGGACCTAAACGGGGCAATTTTGAGTAGTTACGAGAGATTGAACTAGTTGAAGGCCTTCCACTTAGAGTTGTAAGGAAATGTAAGATGTTATGGAAAGTAGATTCAGAGAAATTTATAATGATGTATGGTTTGTCTCTTGATGAGGTGTTTTGATAGGTGAACCAACTCAGTTTGTGAAGATCAAGTTGATTTTTTTCAGACAAGATTTCTTCGGTGAGAAAATTTATGTACAAGTATCATGTTTTGGATTATCTGATGCTTGTTATCTATTGGAGAGTGAATAGGGATGAATTTCATTCCTTTATAATTAATTTATAATTCTTAACAAGTGGCATCAAGGGTACAAACAAATTGCATTTTAAAAACTATTTTCTGGGAAGTGTAATTTGTTGAAGTGGAAAAGAGGTGTGGTTTGCATTGATGGATGTTTCATGAGGTATAACAAGCATGGATGTGGTCTATAGGTCAGTGTATTTCTAATGAGTTGTTACATGACATAGTTGAGGTGTTATTGAGCATGTTTGATGAAGACGGGTTCCTGGAAGTAGTTGTTTTGAGTAGGAAGGATCCTACTTGATAGAGTTATGAAGAAAATGAGTGGTGTGAGCTATTTTGTGAGCATGAATGATGCTTTTATGATGTGTTTGACATGTGTGAGGAATTTTATGCTTGAAAAGTCATGGTGATTTGTTTGAAGGTCTTCGAGGAATTTGGTGATGGAATTTTTAGCCTATTTTGGCTTGTTTGGTTGTATTAGTGCATGGTCGACCTACATGGGTCCATATTATGAATTTTTATGAATTTGTTGTTGTGTTTTTAAGTTTTATTGGTTGATATATATTTGGTCTAGACTGACCTATGTTATTTTTTTGAGTTGAGAAGCATATAAAGTGCTTGTTTTAGTTCATTTTTAAAATAGTTATACATGGAAGGAAAAATGTGACCTAGGTGAGGAATTGAAGGAGGATTAAGGGCATCAAGAGAGAGATGAGTATATGTGTTAAAGTATGATTAAACATGAAGAGCATGTGTGAAAGGGTTTGTGATCAAATCAGTTCATGAAAGTTCAAGATAAAGTGACTTAGAAGAAAAAAAGTTTGAAGATATTTTGAAGGTGTGTGATCGAATTAGTGATCTCCATTAGTTTTGGTAAGTAACGATATTTCAGATATCTTCATCTAAAGGTTGTTGAATTGGAACTTGATCGTATTATGGGGTTGTAGCCTATTTATGGATTTGGTACTTCACTAAATTAGGGGTTGGTGTTCCTTGTAGGGTTGGTTTTCTACTAAATTAGAGGTTAGTTCTCCTTATGAAGTTGATGCTTCACTAAATATCTTTAATTTGTGTTATATAAACATAGTTTTAGTGGGGTTTCTTCCTTTGATGGTTTTGATGTAGGGGCATCTTCAAAGAACATCAAAATTGAGAATATCTCACTCTAACCATGGTTGTGAGTTCAAATCAAGTGTATTAGAGTATGTTAAAGTCATGAGAAGAGGTTTAGGTGGGGTATTATAGCTTGAAAATTCAAATTTATGTTTCCTCCATTTTCATAATTCAACATTATAAAGCATGTAAAAGAACCAATGTTGTTTGTCAAGATGTTAAAGGGATGTTTGAAAGTATGAAAGGGTGAGTTAGGTCCCAGGAAGGTGGTAATGAGTCTTAAAGTGTGTCTATTAGTCATGAAATGCTTAAAATATGTAAAATACCTCATAATGTGTCAATGGGCATGTGAAGAATTATTTATGAGTCTTGGAGTTAGTTAGGTTTTGCATGAGAGTGCACTTAAGAGAATTTGTTTTGAATGGAGAAAGGGAAAGAGAGAAGAAACCTTACAAAGAAGGGGAATAAGTAAGAATAAGGAAGACTCCTCATGGATCAGATGAGAGGAGAACATTTTTGTAAGAAAAAAGATAGCATTATATGTATATAACTATGTTTTTGGGATGAATGTCTTGTCTTAGCTTGAATGAGTTTGAAATTTTGGTTTAAGAACTTTATTTTCTCTTTGTGAGTACATGGAAATATGGTTTAAGAGTTGTTTGAGAAGAGGAATAAGGTTAGATTATGAATGTTTAGATTTCTAGTATAAGAAATGAAGTATAAGACCTGACTGTGATAGTGGAATTGTAAACATGTAATGTTTCTCACTACTCTTAACTCGTGAATCTTTGAAAAATGAAGTTACCTAAGGGATAACACATGATAAGAGTGGAATTAGTGCTACTATATGGGTGTGAGTTTGAATCCCATGTTATGTTCATGCATGCTTGGAAATCCTCAAGGAAATGAAACGTGTGGATGCATTAGAGAGAGATTTTTAAGGAAATGCATCTCGGGTATTTTTGTATAAGTATCCTTGTGGGTTCATGAGTTTATAAGGGTTTAATATACCTTTGAAAGGAGAATATTCATTTATAATTCTCTATTTCAATACCGAGATCATTGATAGGCCTAAACCCTACTTTTTCCAGTTATAACGGGTGAAGAAACAAGTTAAAGTCTCGGTTCATTACGTAGAGTAAAGCCTTATTGTTAGCACAAAATCATTCAATAGGTGGAAGTAGACCTATAGTCCAACATCTTGGTCTTAGATTTAAGTGCACAATATTTAATAGAAATTTTTCTTCTCCCCTGGTTTTCAGAAACCCTACCTAGGGTTTAGGCACAAAATGTTTTTGAAGGTCTTATATTGGGTCTTAGATCTGAAATTTGTAACAATCTATTTATACACTATCCTCATCTAGATTCAATAAGAATGTTTAAAAATTTATGGTACGGGTTAAAAATATATTGGTGACATGTCCATAGGAGGATTGCATGCATAGTCAGAGGCCTAATTAAGAAGGTCATGTTACTAAGGAATTGGGATTTAAAGTTAGAATCCAAGATTGTAACCTCTGAGGCAGATAAAGTGAGAACATGTAAATGGGTGCCTAAATATGGCTTATTTTTGTTTTGAAACCTCAAGTATGAGAAGATATGAAGGAAAATGGACTTAGGCAAGGCTAGTTGAGTCTTGGTGAGCTAGAAAGGTAAAAGAGTGATTGGGAGAGAAGTTCTTAAATGTATCTCATTAAATTTGACACATGCCTTATTTGCCATAAAGGATTTTTGAAGAAGTTTGCACCTTATTAAGGGTAGGCCTAGAAGTCCCCAACCATGGATCATGCAGAGGCTTTGTTCTTAAGAGCATAAAGTGGTAGTTTTGGAAATATAGGTAAATTTTTATGTTTTGATTCCTTTTGAGCCAAGTTAATGATTGAGATAACATTGTTTGAAGTGAGAAACAAGATATAAAGGTGCACAGAGGCCATTGAAGGCTAAAAAGGAAAATAAGTTGACTATTTTGAGCTAAAGGATAGTAAGAGATAGTGAAGAAAGGTAAAGGAAATAATGAAGAAAGGTAAGTGTAAATGGAGTCTCATTAAATGAGATCATCTTGGGATTTGAATTGAAATTGCATGAGGTATGTACATATGGGTGGGTGATTGAGTAAGCTATTTAAAGTGAAAAAGGTGAAATTTGAGTTTTTGCAAGGTTAAGCCATTTTGGCTACTTGGAAAGATCCTCATTGGGTAGTTTCAGTATAGGTTATTGATTGATCATTCTAAACTAGTTGAGTGAATTCAAAATTGATACACCTATGCATCATTTTAGTATCATAAGAGAGGCTTCTTGTTGAGAATTAATGATATTTTGTGGCTAACAATGAATTGTGTGAGTGTGTGTAGTGAAACATGATGGGTTGAAAGAGAAGAGTAAGAATAAATGAAGTGAAAATAGCTGATAAGAGTGAAAGAAGAGTGCGAAGACACTAAAAATCCGGGTCGGTGATCCTAGGTGAGGTGTAGAAAAGCAAGGTGAAGATAACTTTATTTGAAAATAACAAAAGAGAGACATAGATAGAAAAGAGTTAGTGAGAGATTTGATAAATATGATAAGCCATAAGAAGAGACGAGAAGAGATAGAAAGAAAGAAGAAAAAAATCCAAGAAGAGAGAAGAGGCAAGACGACAAGAAGAGGGGATGGAAAAATAATTCAGAGAGTTAAGAGAAGACATAGATAATCTTTGAGAAATGATGAGAGATGAGAGTGTGATAAAATAAGGATTTGTGATGAAAAGGAAAGTGAAGTGGTCTATAAAGCTACCCGTGAAGAGGAATCAAAGATTGCAGCTAAGAGAAGCAATCAAAAAGAGGAAAATAAGATGAGGTAAGAGGAAAAGTATTGGTGTAAACATGTTCACACTAGGTCTTGTGAACCGCTTATTTTAATTACACTTAATAAGATCATTTGTGGAGCACATAGATTTTTATTTGCAAAATAAGTTATTTTGGGAGATATTGTAATCTCGTAACTTCTTGGAGTTGTTTGAGAGATTCTCTCCACTCCTTGATTTATGGAGATAATCTCATCTCCTTGTTTAGAAAATCCTACCTATTACTTAGGTGAGGATATGTGTTGTAATCACCTATTTATTTTGTGTTTCCGTGTGTGAAACAACAAGGGTTTGCAATAATAATTTTATCTTCATTTTTGTCTGCAACTTGCAAATTATTTTGTTGTGTGCTGAAGTTTCCATGCTAAGATCTGGTTAACCACACTTTCATGGTATCAAAGCTATATGGTTGTTGGATTGTTCTCGAGTCTCACCCTCTAGTGTGCAATTTTGTTACAGAGTAGATTTTATTCCTCATTTTGTAGGTTTTCGGTTTATGATCATGTTTAGTTGGAAGTTTTTTTTGGAAGGTGGTTGTTAAGGATTTTGACTCTTAACTTGGTCTCAACCTGGCCTACTTCTTGCATAACTCGATATGGCCCTTGCCTCGCCCCTCTGCGGCTCGATCTACTCCCTTTGCAGCTTGATCTTCCTCCTTGGTGATACGTCCAACCTCCTAAGTGAATTGATTATCTCTTATTGGCTTGGTTTGTTTCATATTGGGCCGATTTTCTTATTGAAAGGTAAATTTTTTGGATTAGAGTCACTCGTTGTTGGGTCGACTTATTCTCTCCACATATTTGTCCTATATAGCCGATCTTGGCATGTTACTTATTCTTAGATTGTTTTAGTTTGAGAAAGTTGTATTGAGGATCTATCCTCTTAGTTAGGCATTGGGGTGATTCTTGGTGGCTTGACTTGTGCATTTGGGGATTGGGTGTTCGTTGACGTTTGTGTGTGGATATGGCCCAACTCGTCCATGTTTATTACCTACTTGGATGATCCTTACCTCTATGTGGCCACCTTTTGTGCTTGGATTTGTGCATTGATTTCCGTTGGCTTATGTGCACCTAGCCATGTTTTAATTTAAGCTCCTTGACAATTTTTGGAGTAATCAATTACGGGTTTTAACCCTAAATTGATATTATTATTATTTTCTATGAGAAAAATTAAAATTAAAATATAATACACTACATTATATAGCATGCCAATGAGAGGTCATGGTTCAAATTACCACAATATTTTAGCTCACCGATTCATTTCGTTAGCTCGCCGAAGTCATCACATCAACTCGCCCTTTACGCGGCTAAATGCCGATTCCATTACACAACCCACCAAGTTCTATACTCATCTCGGTTTCTAGCTCTTCAAGCTCAATTTTTTTACGTGAGGTATTACTTTTGAAAATTAACTTTTTCAATTAAATTTTTTTCCCACAAAATTAAAATTTCAAGGCCAACAATTTTCAGCGACGATATATTTTCTCATAATTTTTTTGCTCCATTATTATTTTTGGGTGGGATTGTGCATTTTACGCCATGTCAAAAGGAGTTCCTTCTTCTTCTATTCCTACAAACATTATGGATCAATGTTTGTTCAAAACTTTAAATTTGATATATTACCATGAATGGAAGTAAAAATAGAGCGATTGCTTAAATCATAGGTCTCTAAAGCACATTTTTCAAGACTTGGTACGCTTTCACCAATGAAAAATACAAGTATGGTTATGTGTGTAAACAATATGAGGCTCTGGGGATTATTTTGCTCAATTTTTCGATAGTCTACAGTTCCATATTACAGTTGCAAAATCTCCAAAAGAGGTATGGGATAAATTTGAAAGCTTATTTGCCAAGATTAATGAGTTTAAATTATTACAAATGGAAATGGAGTTTACAAAACTTGCACCTTCTGGTTTCCTTCCATAGAAGATTTTTTGACTAAATTTAAGGAACTCGAGAAGAAAAATGAAAGCTGGTGGTAGAGAGAAAAAAGATAATGAGTGCATCTTCTTAATTTTGTCAAAGTTAAAAGGTCCCTATTCAGTTTTTACTTCTACTTTCTTTTCCACCATGGATGCTCTAGGAGACCAGTTTCAAGTACCTTCATTTGAAGTTTTTTGTGATAGGTTATCTCGTGAACAATAAAAATTGATGTCACTTGATTCCTTAACACACTCAAATTAGGAAGCTGTTAGCAAATTATCCTAATGGTAAAGGAAAACCAAAGCAAAAATCTAGACCTAAGACTACAAAATCTACTAAATCATCTCCTACTACCACTGATAAAACCTTTGATGCTCCTAATCCTTCTAGTCCTGGGAAAGGGAAAAATATTGTCAAAAGGAAAGTGTATGATCCATGCCCCTTTTGTAGCAAAACAAATCATCTAGAATCTAGATGTTTTGCAAGAATTGAAGCACTTGAGAAAATGTTAAAACAACATAAGCTTTCTGTTCCATTTTCGTCATCATCTTCTAATATTGGTAAAAGAAAATCTTTGTGCCGCACGAGGCTTATCTTCATTGAAGGATAGATGGGTATTTGATTCAGGTGCTACACATCACATAAAATTTTCTAGAAATTTATTGAGTTCAATTTCTCCAAACAACGTTTCAAGAATTATGGTAGGTAACTCTACACCATTGAATTTAGAGGTTTTAGGGATTGTTAAGATTCTAAATGGTTTTATTTGTGAAGTTCTCCATGTTCCTCGCATTTCTAATTATCTCATTGTCAGTATATCAGATCTGTAATTCAAGTAATGGGAAAACTATTGATTTTCTCCAGATAAAGTTGTAATAAGAGAACTGAATGATCCTGATGATATTGTAGCTACAAGTGTTGTTGATCCCGACTCTCGATTGTATTTTTTACAAGTTCAAGATCTCATAAGGATCTTCTATGATTGCCCATTCAGATGTTGAGAGAAATTTATGGCATGAAAGTTTTGGTCACCTCAACTATAGGGTGTATTTGTAGCAATTGTTTTCTCAAAATATGTTAACTAGTCTTCCTAAATTATCTTTCAATGAAGGTATTTTTAATGGATGTATGTTGGGAAAAAGCATCAAGATAATTTTTGAAAGGACAAGCTAAGAGAGCCAAGGCTCCTTTGGAGTTAGTGTACAGTGATATCATGACCCTTCCTTCTCATTTATCTTGGTTGCAAATATGTACTAACGTTCATTGATGATCTTACAAGGAAAACTTGGGTGTATTTCCTTCATTATAAAAGTGATGTGTTTGATTGTTTCAAGGAATTCAAATCCTTTGTTGAAAAACAATCACCAAATTGTATTAAAAAACTCCACATTAATAATGGGGGAATATATAAGTAATGCATTTGGAGATTTTTTTACTAATCATGGTATTTTTCATCAGTATATAATGCCTTATTCCCCTCAAAAAAAAATGGAGTCAGTGAACGTAAGAATCAAATCTGAAGGAAATGGCTACTTGCATGATTCAGTCAAAGAATTTAGCACCAAAATTCTGGGATGAAGCCATAAATTGTGCTAACTATATTCAGAATCGGATGCCGCATAAAGTAGTTCAAGGGATAACTCTAGAGGAAGCATGGTCAGGTGAGAAGCCAAATGTATTTGATTTTTGTGTTTTGGAAGTAAATCTTGGGCTTTTGTACTTGATGAAAAAAGGAAATCCATGCAACCCAAAAGTAAAGAACTCATTTTTGTTCATTGTGAACATGTGAAGGCATATCATCTTCTAGATCCAACTACTTTTGAGGTACTTTATAGAAGGGATGTTTGTATTGATGAGACTGATTCTACTAATGAGGATCAAGTATCTGATCAACATTTGTCTCATATTTCATCTTCTCCTGAGTCTATTGATATGCTTATTGATGATGATTATGAAGAAGATCTGTAGCACCAATTCCACCTTCTCCTCTTCTTGCACAACATCATCCAAAATGGTTACAATCCACTCTTCATTCTAGTGACTTGGTTGGTGATCCTAGTGATCCTTGATGTATGAGAGTTGAAACTTAAGGTTGTATTATTCATCGGACTAATTCTATGCCTTCAGGAATAGCTCTTGTAAGTCAAGTCATTTCTAATGATCCAGTCACATTTTCTGAAGCTTCTAGTCATCAAGAATGGAAAAATGCTATGAAAGAGGAATATTCTTCTCTTTTGAAAAATAATACTTGGGAATTGATGCCTCTTCCTAAAGGAAGAAAACTTGTGAGATGTAAATGGGTCTATAAGACCAAATATGCTCCTGATGGATCAATTGAAAAATACAAGGCTCGTCTTGTTGCCAAGGGATTTTCTCAAGTTGAAGGAGTGGACTACTCTGAGACTTTTTCTCCGTAGAAAATATGGATTATGTTCACCTTTTCTATCCTGCCGCTTGTCATTGATGGTAAATATTTCAGATGGACATGGAGAGTGCCTTTTTACATGGTGATCTCCATGAAGTTATTTATATGGAGTAACCTCGGGGTTTGTGTAGGAATCTTCAATGGTTTATGCATGAATCTTCATTGGTTTGTAGATGTTGTCGTTCAATATATGGTCTCAAACAAGCTCCTCGAGCTTGGTATGAGAAAATGGATCATTTTTTGTTGTCTACTAGTTTTCATAGATGTGAAACTCGATCATACATTATATGTGCTAAAATCAGGGTGATGATTCATTAATATTAGTTTTATATGTTAAAGATCTCATCCTAACATGTAGCTCGGTTTCATTGATTTAGGATATCCAAGGAAAAACGAAAATCAATTTTGTTATGAAATATTTGGGTTTTTGCATTTCTTCATTAGTCTCTAAGTTCATCAATCCTCGAAGGAATTTCAATTGGAAAAAGGGATTATGTACAAACTTGTTACAGAAGTTGAAAAATGATGACCTGTAAGTCATCTCCCACACCATTTCGATCGGTGTTGAATTGAATGTTGATTTCAATTCTAACCTTGTTTATGCCACTTTGTATAGAAAATTAGTTAGGAGTATTTTGTATCTTACCCATACTCATCTAGCCATTAATTTTGATGCTAAACTTGTTTCTCGTTTTTCATACAACCTCATGAGAGTCACCGGAAAGAAACAAAGAGAATTTGAGATATATAAAAGTTACATTGAATTTTGGCATCCATTATTCACCATAAGGATCTTGTGATATTGAAGGCTATACATATTTGGATTGGTGAGGTTTTTTTGATACATGACAATCTACGTCTGGATTATTTTTCACCTTAAATCAAGTCGATTACACAGAATGCAAAAACATAATGTTGTTAATTTTTCATCCATTGAAGCCGAGTACAAAGGTGTGATAAAAGTAGGTCCGAAAGTTCTTTGGCTTTGTCAGATACTTGATGAGTTTGAATTTCCACACGAATATCCTTCTATTATATGGTGTGATAATCAAAGTGCTATCCAAATAACACATAATCCTATTGAACATCATTGTAACAAACACATTGAAATTCATATGCACTTTATCGGGAAGTTGATTCAAGATGATTTTGTTAACTTAAATATTGTATCTATAGTTGATCAAATAACAGATATATTCACTAAACCCTCGCTTCTCGTCATTATCTTATTTTATGAGAAAATCTTGGAGTGAATTAAGTTTTCCTTGGGGGATTCAACACAATGAAGTCCTTCTTCCTTATTTTTGTTTGTAATGGGTACCTATTTGGCATAGAGTTATGACCCCTTCTCTTTTACTCCCGACATTTGCTTATTGCGGGGTGTTGGCGTAAACACGTTCACACTAGGTCTTGTGAACTAGTTACTTTAATTACATCTAATAATCTCATTTATGCAGCACATAGATTTTTATTTGCAAAATAAGTTCTTTGTGGGAGATATTGTAATCTCATAACTTCTTAGGAGTTACTTGAGATATTATCTCCACTCCTTGATTTATGGAGATAATATCATCTCCTTATTTAGAAAATAATTCTTATTACTTAGGTGAGTATATATATTTTAATCACCTATTTATTTTGTGTTTACCATGTGTGAAACAACAAGGAATTGCAATATAATTTATCTTTATTTTTTTCGTAACTTGCATTATTTTGTTGTGTGCTGAATTTTTCAAGGCTAAGATCTTGTTAACCACACTTTCAAAAAAGAAAGAGAAAGAGGTTTTCAAAAGGATGAGTGAAGAAAAGATCCATATTAAGCTCTTGAAACCAGTTAAAGGTCATGCATATATAATGCCCAAGTGGATGCCAAAACTAGCAACGAGAGAGAGAAGACATCAAGTCAAAGAAAGTAGATGAAAGAAAAAGTGAAATATGAAAAGATCAAAGGACCAAGAATGGTATGACAAAGAAAGGAAACCAGTGTGAAGTAGGAAAGAGAGAATGAAATGATGAAGAAGGATGAAAATATCATAGAAGACAAACAAATTTCAGAGGTTAAAGAAGAGATGCAAGAAAAGAATTATAACAAGGTAAGAAAAAATGATCATTAATTACTTGATATTGATGTTTGTGTGAGTGAATTCCTTGAAATTTTACAATATGAATCCATTTGTGAATTTAAGAAGAATGATACGATAAAAGGTGAATGAAATGATAAGAATGATTAGCATAAGAGGTATTCAAATCAATTTTCATGGATGAAGTAGATAAAATTTTGCAAGAATTGTTGGATGCGATGGATGGAGGAAATAAAAGTGCACGTATAGCTGAGAAAGTGATTAAATCTTGGGAAATTAATGGACAAAATGAAGTCAAGGAAGGTTCAAGTATAGACTTAGAGAAATTTTATGTGGTGAATAAGATGAATGAACAAGAAAATAGGCAAAAAAATGAATAAAATGGCAAGGAAAGAGATGAGAACATAATGGAAAATGATTATACAAGGATGGAGAAGGTGATAAAACATAAAGAAGAATATGGTATTGTTGTTATAATGTTTGTTTTTGCACGTATACATAGGATGGAAGCATGAGGATAGTGAAAATAAAGATGAAATTCAAGAAGAAAAGAAGCCACGTCAAGGCAAATGCAAGGACAAAGAATAAGCTATGGGATACAAGTGGAAAATAATACACAAGGATAGTGGGAGTGAAAAATAATACCAAGAGCATGAAAAGAAGATGAATACTCAACTAGAGACATGACCATGCAAGCAAGAAGTAACTAGACACTTTTTTCTCCACCTTAAAAGTATGATGTAGGGGATTCTTCAAAGATCATCAAAATTAAGAATATCTCATTCTAAGCGTGTGGTCTGTGAGTTCAAACCAAGTGTAGAAGAGTATGTTCAAGTTATGAGAATAGGTTTAGGTAGGGTCTTAAAGCTTGAAAATTCAAATTTATGTTTTCCCTCCGATTTTGTAATTAAAAATTATAAAGCATGTAAAAGAGATAATGTGGTTTGTCAAGATGTTAAAGGGATGTTTTAAAGTATGAGAGGGTGACTTACATCCTATGAATTTGGTAATGAGTCTTAAAGTGTGTGTATGAGTAATGGAATGCTTAAAATATGTAAAATGCCTCATAATGTGTTAATGGGCATATGAAGAGTTACGTATGAGTCTTGGAGTTAGTTAGGTTTATCATGATAATGGATTTAACAGAAGTTGATTCAAATGGATAAAGGGAGAGAGATGATAAACCTAATGAGTAAGGGGAAGAAGTAATAATAAGTAATACTCCTCATGGATTAGAGGAGAGCAACATTTTTGTAAGTAAAAATATAACATTATATGTATATAACTCTATTTTTGGGATGAATGTCTTATCTTAGCTTGAATGAGTTTGAATTTTTGGTTTAATAACTCGATTTTCTCTTTGTGAGTACATGTAAATATGGTTTAAGAGTTGTTTCAGAAGAGGACGTGGGTTAGATTATGAATATTTAGATTTCTAGTATAAGAAATGAAGTATAAGAGTGACCTGTGATAGTGGAATTGTGAAGATGCAATGTTTCTCACTATGCTTAGCTATGAATATTTGAAAATGAAGTTACCTAAGGGTTAACACATGATAAGAGTGGAATTAGTGCTACTATATGAGTTTTAAGTTGAATCCCCTATTCGTGCATGCATGCTTGGAAATCCTCACGAAATGAAACTCAATGCGAATGTATTTAAGAGAGAGTTTCTAAGGAAATGTATCTTGGGAATTATTGTATAAGTATTATTATGAGCTCATGAGTTTATAAGGGTTTAATATACATTTTAAAGGATAATAATCCTTTATAATGCTCTGTTTGATACTAAGATCATTGATAGGTGTAAAACCTTGATTTTCCCAATTATAACAGTGAAGAAACAAGTTGAAGTCTCACTTTATGTGGATTAAATCCTTACTATTAGCATATAATCATTAAATAGGTGTAAATAGACCTCTAGTCCAACATTTGGGTCTTGTAGTTAAGTGCACAAGATTTTATAGAAATTTTTCTTCTCTCGGGTTCTCGGAAACCCTACCTAGGGTTTAAGCACAAAATGATTTTGAAGGTCTTGCATTGGGTCTTAGAGCCTAAAATTTGTAAAAATATATCTATACATTATCCTCATATATATTCAAGAAGAATATTTGCAAGGTGATGCTATAATCAAAATATATTGATGACATTCTAGAGGAGGATTGCATGCATAGTCTAGAGGCCTAATTGAGAAGGTCATGTTACTAAGGAAGTGGGATTTAAAGATAGAATCCAAGATTGTAGCCTTGTGGATAGTGATAACATGGAAATTGGTGCCAAAATATGTCTTAGTTTCATTTTGAAACGTCAATTATGATAATATATGAAGGAAAATGGACTTAGCGGGGCTAGTTAAGTCTTGGTGAGCTAGAAAGGTAAAAGAGTGATTGGGAGAGAAGCTATTAGAGTTGGCTCATAAAATTTGACACATGCATTATTGGCCATAAATTGTTCTTGAAGAATTTTCACCTTATTTTGGGTAGGCCTATAAGTACCCAACCATGGATCATGCAGAGGCTTCGATCTTAAGAGTGCAAAGTGGAAGTTTTGGCAAGATAGGTAAAGCTTGATGTTTTGATTCTTTTTTAGTCAAGTTAATGATTTAGATAACATCATTTGATGTGAGAAATAGGGTAACAAGGTGCACAATGTCCATTGAAGGGTAAAAATGCTAAGAAGTTGACTATTTTGAGCTAAAGGAGCGTAAGAGATAGTGATGAAAGATAAAGGACAAGTTGAAGAAAGGTAAGTGTAAATGGAGCCTCGTGAAATGAGGTCATCTTGGGAGTTGAATTGAAATTTCATGAGGTATGTAAATAGGGGTGAGTGATTGAGTAAGCCATTTAAACTGAAAAAGGTGAAATTTGGTTAGTTTTTACAAGATTAAGTCATTTAGGCTACTTAGAATCATCATTATAGAGTTTGGGTATAGGTTGTTGATTGATCCTTCTAAAATAGTTGAGTGCAATAAAAATTGATACACCTCTGCATCATTTTCCCACTTATATCTTGTGCTCATGTGTACTCTCTCTTGGTTGTATTTATGCGGTTGATTTTTTCATGATGTTAAGTTCACATTAATAGATGGTTAAATGTTAATGGTGCATGCAAGTTAATCTAAAATTGTTTAAGGATTTAAAGAAATGATTCAATCCCATCTTATTTAATTTTTCTTCCAACAATTGGTATCAAAGCATGTCCTTATGTAGACAGTTTGGAAACTTGAATGAGATCCTCTTGATGTTAAAGCAACCTTGAGAAGGAATTATGAAGTTGCGAGTCCTTGATTCATAGCTTACAAGACCAGATCAATTGCGTGGAGATAGAGAATGGTCGAGCCATCAATGTTTTTGAATCACAAGTTGAAAGAGAAACTAAAGCCCTAAAGGACAAAAAGGAATCTTGTTTCAGGTATGAAGGAAATTTTAAATCCCTAGAATTTTATTTAGAAGATGCATCTATCAAAGTTGAAGATGCATGTTAGGTTATAAAATAGCTCTAAATAACTTGATGGGATCTTGGGAATCAAAGAGTAGCCAATGAAAAATCAGGCCTAGGCTATAAAGAAGAACATATAGAAAAGAATGGAGATGACATAGCTAGACCTAGTAATCAATCAAACATGAAGGTGAGCAAGAAGGCCGAATCAAGAAGGTCTAACTCTATTAGAAAACCTAATGCAATGAGGTATGGTGTTTCTTTCAATGGATATTTCTATGTTTTTCATGATTTTAGTCATAGAGCTAGAGATTGCAAAAGAAGGTCTTTTAGGGATGGTGAAAAGATCTTCAAATAAGATGTTACTCATGCTGTGATTATGGCCATAGAGCTAAGGAATGTGGTTGGAATCTAAGTGTTTATGATTCAAGAGGAAAGAAGAATGGCATTGTGTGCTATAATTGTCACAAACAAGGTCCCATTATAAGATATTGTTACCAAATTGAATCTACTGGTATAGTAGAAGGTTTCAAGCATTCAAAGACGTCAAGAGAAATGATTCTTAGTATAAAATGTATAATATAAGGATTGAAGAGTCAAGGCATGATAAGAATGATTCTTCGAGGTAGAAGTGCTCAACATAAAAGTTAAACCAATGAAGTTTTTCAAAGAGGGTTCTAGTGCTATCAAGATGGAAGACAAGTTCATCAAGCCCAAATCAAATAAATTAAGTATGTTTGCTTTATTTGAAGAGATTAGAATTGAAGAAATTCATATGTGTCTCATTGTTATTCAATTTTTTTGTATATGACAAGTTGAGAAAACTAGGTATGTGGGATACCTCAAGAGTTGTAAGGTATTGTTATCTGTAAAATTGACAAGGGAAATTTGTAGGTAACCATACCGAAAATTTTGTTTTGGTCCCTGAGGAAGTCTATTAACGTTCAAAATGGCCTAAAACTCCCTTTCGAAAATCAAGTTTTTAGAACTTAGCCATTTTCAGCTTCTTTAACTCGGACGTGGAAATGGTGTGTCAACACTCTCAAAAGTGCACCTTTTTGAAATAGGCACAGGAATTCTCATGTCGACATACCAAAATGTGTGCCCCTTAGAAAGCCCTTTGGTGTAGGAAATGTCATGTCAACATCATAAAACATGCACCAAGTATGTGCGCTAAGGCGCGGAAAATGGTGTGTTGACACCATGAAATGTGCGCTAAGGCGCTGAAAGTATTATGTCACACCAATAAAATTGCGCCAAGGCACATTTTAACCCATGTCAACACTCTGAAAAGTGCGCCAAAGAAAGTTGGTGAAATAATAAATGCCAATTTTTCTATAAATAGGTGCCCGACACCTGTCATTTTCACGAATTGAAAATTGTAAAAAGTGTTTTCTCTGTGCCTGTCAGCTATCCTTGTCACCCCTACATGCCGTTTTTTGAGCTTGTGGACCCCAACGTCGTCCTTCATCTTTTATAAAACTGGGTAAGTGGCTTCTGCCATCCTTGTTGTTGTTGTGGTTTTTGTTTTTGGTTGTGTTAGGTTTTAGGGTTGTTAAAGATTAAATCTAAAAGATTAAAAGAGGAACCTAACAATCTATAACCAACTGGAAACCCCTTTTCCTCTCCTTCCAGATCTACAAATCTGGAAGGCCCCTACCTCTGAAGAAACCAAGGCCATTTTTCCCTGCTTATTATCTTGTTGAAACCCTCTCTTTACCATTTGAAGAAACCAAAAGAGAGAAGAAATCAAAGAAATTGTGAAAAATCATCTAACCCTTGGCGCATTGTCCTTCCATGTTGCACCCCATGATTCCATGCCTTGGCGCACTATACGCCTGAGCAACATGACCTTTTAACGCACTAACCTAAAGAACACTTTAGCATTTTTGAGAAAGCGCAGTGCATATTCCTCAACATCAACATCTGCATGTTGTGTGTTGCTAACCGCGCCCCATGCCTAACCCTTTGGCATTGATTTTCCTTGTAACATCTTCCAAAATTGTGCCTTGGGCACACTTAAAACTGTAACACAGAATTTTCCTGTGCCCCACTAAAGAAAATTTCCTAAGGCGCAGGTGCATATTCCTTGACATCAACATGCCATGTTGTGTGTTGCAAAACTACACCCCACACCTTATCCTTGGCGCTAAAACTTTTCATACAACACCTCTCAAAAGTGTGCCCTTTATAACCTTGGCGCAACTTTTCTCATATCAACACTGGTGCACATTTTTTCCATGTTGACATCCTCAAAAGTGCGCCCAACATTTTTAAGCCTCTGTAACATGCTTTATGAACCTACGCCTTGTACCCTAAGCCTTATAATTACTCATTCTTATTTTACAAGCTTTCATTATGAATAACATGATGGTTGACATGGCTCTTCTATGTTGGACCTCCTTGATCCTTCTTGCAGAGAACAACAACAGCCATCCTTGAGCTCACACATGTCTTCATCAAGCAAGAAACCAACAAAGTCTAAAGCTAAAGCTAAGCAGTCGGAACAAGAGATGAAGTACAAATATCAGAAAGTCAGGATGCCTGACTCATATGCAGAGAGTGATCTCGACATCAGAGACTCTGAGCTAGGGCATATTGATATGGATGAATTTTGGGTGAGGACCAACCAGGAAAGCAGTGGCCCATGGATGAACAAGCTAGTGGGCAGTGGATTACACTTTGTAGCTGGGCTGCCAGTAAGTGTTGTAAATAATGAATTTATTATGTTGGTTGCTTGGTGTTATAACAAGGACACTAGATGTGTCAAAGACAAAGAGCAAAAGATGATCATCGACCTCACAGCCCATCACTTTGAAATGACCCTGGGCATTCCTCATCATAGGCAATATGTCGCCATAAGTCTAGAAGACTGCAAGAAGGCCTGGGATGACAATGAAGATAAATGCATGCAAATGATGAACGAGCTTTATCTAAAAAACAAGAAGCCGGTAGAGATGGCCATAGACCATCCACCGTAGTGACTTCAATGAGGAGTTAAGTGATACAATCACCTTCCTAAATAGAGTATTTGGGCTCCTGATGCCCATTATTTCCACAAATGGATGCTGAGGTACCTAGAGACCATGAGCAAGAATACACCTGATCAACATTTTAGGTGAAATCATCAGTGACACCATCTCCCAGCAGCTTCAATAAGTCCTAACAACTGGGAAGTTCTACATGAATTCCTACGTTGTATACGTTGCAACATCAACAAGAGATTTCGCAGGCCTAGCTTGAAATGGGGTATGGCCCCAAGTCAAAATATATGAATTCTACCAGAGCTAAAGCTCGAGGCCAACATCTCCCAGTTCTCCAAGATTAATGATGCCTTTTTCTATGAGGTAATCTACTTACTGAGGCTGAATATGAGACATGGTTGGACCAACCCAAGTGTGATTGCTGCCATGAAGAAATGGGGAGCATTGTTCACACAATTCCCCACATTCACATATCTCAGAGCGGTGAATTTGAGGGTGAACCAACAAAGCTACCAAGGTATGCAGGGCCCAAGCTGATCCTCTTGGAGTTGTCAAGGCAACTGATCACTTACCATGAGAAGTGCATGAAGAGAAAGAAAGGAGGAACTCCATTCCCCCTTACAGTTTGGCGATACACCTGCACCACACTTTCCAAAGTGTGGGAGATGTATGTTGAGCTTGAATTGCTAAATTTAAAGCACAACTTCCCAAGGCCCACCTTTGATTTTGGAGTTTCCTCCCAAGGAAAAAATTGATCCCATCCATGTTCCTGAGATCGAGGACATCTGGATCAACCTGACACATGAAATAGACATCAGGCGAAAGGATCACTCCCGGTGGCTCTGGAAGAGATCATCCATTATGGCGTAGCCATCGTTCAAAAGGATTCCAAGAGACTGATCAAGAAATTGATTAGGTTTACCTTGACACGGATGGGGATGATTGGCCATTCACAGAGGTCGATAGAGCCAAAGTGCCTAAGACCATTCAGGAAAGGGTTAAACCCATGTTGTAGTGCACCAAGCATTGGTGCAAACAGAATGGTCTCACCTACCTTGGAGTAGATTTCACTACTTCTCCTTCAGGTAGAGCACCTCCAAGAACGGCCCAAGTGCGAAAGGAAAAGGGAAGGACAAGGAGGGAGAATCAAGAAAACAAGAAGAAGCTCCTCAAAGCCCTCCTACTACTTCTGAGAAACAAGTGGTCGACCTGGTGTCTCTAGGTAAAGAAGAAGAAACAACGAAGTTTCAATGGATACATCCACCCAGGATGTTATCACAGACTACAACTACTGAGGTACCCACCATTCCTTCTTCCGCTCCTTCTCCTCCCCTATCATTGAAGCATCTATTCCTATGGATGTGTCTTCTTCTCTCCCTTCCTCCCTTCCATCTCCCACCTCTTCCATCTTCTCCTCTCTCGTGGATCTGTCACCCAAGTGTTCCCTCCATCCAATTACAGATCCCTTCCATTTCCATGTCCTTTTCTTCTCCTGTAGTAACTCCAGGCCCCACAAGCAGCAATGCGTTGGACTCCTTATCGATGCCACCACCAAGTGTTTCAACGTTCTTCCCTGAGGCCTCTTCAGTTGCTTCCCCTTTCACTCTTGTTTCTTCTTCTATTCCCTCTACTCCCTCTCCCATAAGTCCTAGCTGGATTTCTAACCATCTGGGTCAACACAAGAGAAAGGTTCCCATCGCACCCATGGACTTCTCCGTCATTCTAGAAGAAGGGACCCAAGAAGCGAAAGTGATAACTCACTTTTCTAAGAGCACTTCGGGGGAGAGAGTCATGGAGATTGCATACCTAGATCCCACCAAAGAAAAGAAGGATCTGTCTCCCACAGACTTCACAGTGACTCAAGTCACAATGGGAACCTCATCTAAAATCCTACAAGGAGAAGCCTTGTCTGCAGTAGATGCTCTCTACAAGAAGCTACAAGAAGAAAAAGAGGAGAAGAGAATACTCAAGGAACAAAACAAACATCTCCTCCAAGCATTGTAGAGAATGGGAAACACTCCTCCATGTCATGTGCTTGAACCCACTGAAGTTCTCAGTCAGGAAAAATAAATGAATATGCTAAGATTGGTGAACAAGGCACAACAATATCCTCCTGGATTGAGTGAATCCTTAAAGATAGTGAGGAAATGATTAAGAAATTCACGGTGCTCTACCAGGATATAGATCAAGCAAATAAGGACCTACTCTGGCGTAGTAGAATCCCTCTCGAGGAGTTGGATAATGCCAAGTTGCAACATGAAACATTCCAAGCAATGGCTAACTACTCTCATTGATGACCTATTAAAGGTCGGCATCATTGATCACCCATGAGCACATAATAAAGCTCTCGTTGCATTAGATTATTGGGTTGATCAAATGGAATATATCCTGGAGAGGATAGATAAAATCAAGGATGAAGCCCTAGATGCATGATACAACATGGAGTAGATAGTTACAAAGATGTCTCAGGGATGCTCAGTGAATCGTACACCTTGAGGGAAGCTAGATGATACATTTCAGTGCTTCAAAGCTATAGTCACTCAAGGTTTGGCACCAGAGGTCACTTTCAACCGAGAGTCAATCAATAACCTCTTGGCTTGTTGTGATTTCATTGGCTTCTTGATCGATGCATGCGAGGAGTTCACGGGTTACCTGACAAGCTCAAGAATGAAAAAGAAACTTGTGAAGTCATTGGTGACCATTTCAAAGGTCCAGATCATGATCAACTTTAGGAAATGATCAGCAAGTTTATGGAATATCGAGCACAGTGTCACATCGACTCTCCTGATCAGAAGCAAGACACTCAGTTTAAGCAAAGAGATGATGAGGAGTAGTTTCTCCTCTTGTGTACGCTTTGATCATTTTTGTAAAAATATTTAAAAAGCATGTTGGCATTTATGATGACATCATCCATGTTGCATCATGGGATGTTGCCATCCAAAAACTTGCCCAAAGTCAACTTTTGACTTTTTAGATATTTTGTAAATATCTTGTAAGATATTTTGTAAATAGTGGTTGGTTTGTTTTTGTCTTCTTTCCTCTTCTCCTTCTATAAATACTGGAATACTTGTTGTATTCCGGTGGAAATTTTGTATGAAAAAGAAGTGAGGAGAGAAAGACTTTGTACTTTCTTGTATCAGAAGAAATATTAATACATATGCTCAGACTTTGTGCTCAATATATGTGTTATTTGCATCAGATCTTTCTTAAGTTAGATCTATGTTTTTATTCTATTGGATTCATTCCTATTATTGTCATATGTTCATCAGTATTGCTTTATTTGTTTATGCAAGTAAGTTTGGCTCTGTTTACTACCAACCCAAAGCATAAACCTTCTGACCTTTCTATCTTGGAATTCATTTCTTTTCTTCCTTCAGATCTACCCTCCTCCATTCCTTCCCTCCTACCTTTCTATTCATAGTTGGAACTACCTCTACTAGGATGAGATCCCAAACCCCCTGAAGTTAGAATAGTGTAGATTTGCACAGATTCTTGCTTGATAGATTCTTCACTTTGGTCTGAGGGATCCCACCTGTTGGCATGTTTCCCCATGACCTACCTAACTCGGCAATGATTTTTACGGGTATATTCTCTAATCAATTCATAAGGTTTGTGTTAGATGGTTTGTCTAAAGTTCATAGATCTTATCTATCATGAGAAGTTTGTTGTTCCGAGGTGTGATTGTCATTTGAGTTATGTCATGTCTTAGAAGTATGGTCATAGTCAAAAGAGTGTTAAGAACTTTGTTCATAAAGGATCTTGTAATATTTGGGTCTATGAATGAAGGTTTAACTGAAGTATAAAGATCAATGAGAAGTTTGTTGTTTAGAAGAGGTGTGAACATTGTCATTTGAGTTATGTCATGTCTTAAGTATGGTCATAGTCAAAAGAGTGTTAAGAACTTTGTCAAATCATAAAGGATCTTGTAATATTTGGGTCTATGAATGAAGGTTTCAATAGTTAATGATTAATTTGTATTATGGTGTGAAGTATAAAAGGTTGAGTATATGGTCCTAGTAAACACTATTCAAGTTGTAAGTGTGATTTTGGTTTATGGATCAATTCATCATAGTGGTCTATATAATAGATCCGGTATTATTGACAAGATATATGTGAGTCTTTTTTTCTTGAGATGGTAAAATCAAGTGTGTTGTACCATGTCAAAGGGGTATGTGTTTCAATATATATGGTCGAAATTCATGTCATAATAAATTTAAAGATCATTGAAAAGTATTTGTGATCATGCAATAATGCTCTGTCTAGTATGTGTGGTTAATGATAGTCAAGTATGTAAACATAGTCATGGTGAGTGCCTTAGATTGTTCTATCAAGGAGAAATAGGGCTAAAGGTCCGAGACAAGAACACTAATGATAAAATATGTTTAAAGATATTGTACACAAGGTGGAAAGATGCTAGTTGGTTAAAGTGAGTCATATGGTCAAAAATGTATATCCAAGCTCAAAGTCTATACATCATGAGTTAATGAAAAATATTTCTATGCATGGTGATAAAGTGAGTCAAAAGAATTTGTTTGTTTATTATGACCAAATATATAGAGTCAAGTCAATGGTGTTAAAATTTAAGAATGTTTAAACTATTCTCTAGTGTTAGTGATTAGGTATAACAAAGTGTCATTTGAGTTGAGCTTCAAGAGATGTATAAAATTCTATGAGCGGGGTTGATATATTAAGAGGCCATGAAGGTCATATTGGTTGAGATGATAAGGTTGAGTAGGTAAAATGAGATTATTGTGTGATGTTTCATGTATGAAAATGTTACATATTTTGGCAAGCTTGTTCAATGAAGGCCTGATCTAATGAAGTTTCTAAGGAGAAAGTGAAGAAATATATTTTACGGTGTTAATGAGATACTCCTTGATTCCATGAGCCTATGTTAATTCTCAATATTTGAAATATGTTCTTGAAGATATTCAAAGAGTTTGAAAGTTGGTTTAGGTGCTCACGGTGATATAATCAAGGACGATCAAGAACATGGTGTCTCTATGTTCCTAATGTAGTCCTAAAAATATGGTTGCGGGGATGATCAATGTAGGTATGATTCCTATATATGCCTTTGAATTCATGAAGGTCTGAATTTATACACAAGTGGGTGTTCATGAGATAAAATAAATGAAGCATGGGTCCTATTTAATGTATGGTTTTGCATCATGAAGGAAGTCAAGATATTTTCTCTATGTTATTGAAAAATTGAAGAGAGTTGGTAGGTTTCAAGAAGGTATTTTGTAGCTCAAGGATGAAAATAGAGAATAGTGATCAACTACAGGTGTCCGTAGCAATCTTGAAGACATGTAATTAGAAAAAATCTTGGAATCTAGGAGTAAAAAGATGGTTTCTCCAAGAAGAAGATGATGCTCAAAGGAAAGTGTACTATTGTGACTCAAATTTATCCTTGAAGACAAGAGCTAGGTTTAAAGTCGATTCACTGGGAAGGTTGAAGAAGGTATATACTCTGTTTTAGCAAAAAAATTCATAGTGCATAGTTTCAAGGGGATCCTAAATGTCCCAAGGAGATTGATTTTGAGATGAATTCACGAGTATGATTAGTACACCATAAATATAAAATTGTGATTGTGTTTCTCATCATATTATGAAGTTTTAAAATTGTATTCTCTTTCAAATACATTATGATATATCTCAATTAGAGAAACTCGATTTTTCATCTTGTAAGGAAGCATTGAATCTTGTGAGTCACTATGAATGAGTCACAATGGTAATGCGAGAAAGAAGATATTTGGTTAGATAATATTAGTTCCTAGTATCATAATGAGAATAAGAGGTTGTGTCACTACATGTGTTGAAGGTTTGAGCTCTCATGACTGATTTGATCAAAGTTTCGGGTGACAAGAGCATGCTCTAGGGGAAGTCAAGAATTGAAGTGATTAGGTCTTCTAAGGTGTCTTGAAGAATTATTACATGTGTTTGATAAAATATAAATCATGACTTATAACATGATAGCTTAAAAAATAAAATTATGCATGATCTTCGAGTCTCGTGATGATTGAAATGTTTTGGCACCTAAGGAGTCTTCATGATGAGTGTATTGGTGAACCAAAATATAGGAAATCTTTTTCAATTAGTAGTATTTGCAGATTCCACTTCATCAAGATTTTGGGCCAAAATTCAAGGAAGTATATTATATTTCTTTCTATCCATGGTCCGAGTTGATGAAAAAGGTATGTCTTTGTCTTACATTTGATATTATTCATTGATAAGTCTCGTATTCGAGTGAGTTTGAGCTCGTAGTAAAGTTCCAACTAAAGAAGAATGCCTTTTGGAATTTCAATGGTCATATGAGTTGATATCATCATAAGAACCTACGAGGTCTACATTTTCCCATGAAAGCTAGCACAACTAAGTTGTGAATTTAGATTTTGAGGTTAAAAGACTAATTTAAGATACTTTGTGACTGAGTTGGCGAGAATGATGTATTATGTCATGATTGATTAGTGGTGATGCCTTGATTCAAAATATTTCTCTTGAAAATATTCTCGAGATTATTTATGGAGGAATACCCAAGCCATTTTTAATACAAGCTTGTACGAATGTGAAGTTGACAATTTATGGGATGTAAGATCTGCTTCAAGAAGGTAAAATTGTTGGTTAAGCCATGAAAAAGTACTTTGTGTGGTGAATGTGATATGAATGAGTTCTAGAAGCCTAATACCGGATACCACAAGATTAAAGGTCTAACATTGCATTGGAAAGGTTCAATAGGTTATGTATTAGTTGGTCAAAAGTCTCAAGGTCATCGGTATGCATGGTATGGTATATTCGTATATTGTTACAATAAAGAACAAGAGTCTAAAATAGATAATATTGACCTTCAAATAGTATCTTAAGGTATGCATAAGGATGGGATGGCATGATAATTAATGTTTTTATAGAATTTTTAACTAAATACATGCATATTGTGGAACTTTTCAAAGTTTCAATTAGTTTTATATGATGAAATAGGGCAGTAAACATTGAATTAGTGGTTCGGGACTAAGACATTTATGATGACGTGTCTGCGCATGGTGATTGAAAAAGGTATGAGAATTCATCCTTGGTTAGATAGTTAGGAGTTGATGATATCTTTCTAGGGGAGAAGCTATTTGAATCCTCATGTGATATGATTGATTTGAGCAATTGTAGAAGTTTAGCAAAAATGGAGCGAAAGTTGGTTTAGGGAAATTTTACCTAAAAGTGGATTTGATAGCATTAGAGGCAGATTTTGTTATTTCTTACATAGTAAAACCCTAAATGGTGATGGATGACAAAGATGAATACAAAATATGAGGATATAATTTTAGGGGGAGCTATGTGAAATCTCACATTCAAATCCATGGATCAATTTTGTTTGTTGAGGTTAGAGAAAATAAAGTATAGTCCAAGAAGAAGTCATGTAAGCAAGTAAGTTTGTGTTCATTCATTGTTTTCATTATGTCTTATCATTGTGTGTTGTCATTTTCCATGTCTATTCATCATTGTATCCTTTTTCATAGATGTAAAAGGGGAGAGAAGCATTAGAAACATGGAAAAGAGGTCAAGTAGGTGGTTAGTCTTGTTGGTTTCCATCAATGTTTCTAAAGGTGGTTGCCATCAATGACAAAGGGGGAGATTGTTGGCCATTGTGTTTAGTGTTGTCATTGATGTCAAATCCATTAATGGAAAATGGTATGTAGATGTCATGTGAGTCTCCATGAGGTGTTATTCAAATGTCAAACATGAAATTTGATTATTAGTGACATGATTTGATGAGTTGTCATGTTGTTTTGGAATGGTTATAGATTGCATAGTCATTACATGAGCTCTCTAGAGTTAGTAAAATGTTGTCATAAGGTCAAACATGGTCTATATGGTGTATTAAAAGTGTCTAAGTGTTTACAAATGGTCATCATGGTCAGTTCATGTGATGTTATTGGGTTGTAGTAGTGTTTCTAGACATATTCGTAGTCTTAGAGCTTGTGGTTTTGTATGATGAATTGAGAAATAGAGCAAGGTAGTCGAGGTGAATCATGGTAGCAATATGGTAACAATCTATTTGACATATATGATGAGTTTTAGGTCAATACTCAAAAGTTGGATGAGGTTTGTAGGCCCTTGGGAAGTAAGAAGGTGAAGATAGGCTAGGAAAGCACATGTGAGTCACTGTGGTTGGAGAGTTCCATGAATATTTGAGTTATATGGTGTGTTAGGGAAGTTATAGGATGTTTTCATGATGATTTTGACCGGAGTTTTCTAGAGTGTGTTTTTGTGCTAAATTTTGACCTTCTAATGCTCATTGTGAATTGTAATGTTTTCATGGGACCAAAAGGTATTTTGGGATGTTTTAACATTGAGCTAAGAATATTTAAAAAATATGTAGGTGGTTTTATTTTCAAGTTTTTATGAGCGATTGTTAAGAAGGTCAAGTGGTTTGAAACCCTAGTTAAAACCTTAGTTCAAAAGTGACTTGGAGGAAATTGATTGTAATGATATTTTTTTGATAAATTTTGTAAAATTTATGATTTGAGGTTATAGATGAATCCTCCACATTTCCGGAAGGTATGGTAGAGGTTGTGACGGTGTGTGGGCCCCACTCAAAAAGGCAAAGTTCTAGAAATTTTCAGTTTGTAGCAAAGTTTTTGAAAGAATGTATTGACTACATCACCATTTATGGAATATTGGGATTTAATAGATGTTTATGGTGGTTATAGGTCATGGTTGAAGTACTAGAGGGGAAAGTGTTCCTTATCTTTGAAGAATGGTTTTGGAACCTAAAAAGGCCAGAGTTTGAGTGTTGTGGAGATTGACTTGGATTAAGGCCTTCCACTTGGAGTTGGAAGGAAATGTAAGATTTTTGGAAATTAAATTTAGATATATTTCCAATTATGTATGGTTTGTATCTTGATGAGGTTTTTGATAGGTGAACCAACTCAGTTTGTGAAGACCAAGTTTGATTGTTTCAGGACAGGATTACTTTGGTGAGAAGATTGATGTAGAAGTATCATGTTTTGGATTATATGATGATTTATATATATTGGAGAGTGAATATGGATTTTTTTTTCCTATTTAATGATTTTAAAAGTATTGAAATTTATAGAAATGGTACAAACCAACTGCCATTCAAAAATTGCTTTCTGGGAAGTGTGATTTCTTTGAAGTGGAAAAGAGGTGTGATTTGCATTTATGGATGTTTCATAAGGTATAGAAAGCATGGATGTAGTCTACATGTTTTTTTCTTTCCAATTAGGGGTTACATTACATATTTGAGGTGTTCTTGTGTGTTCTTGAGCATGTTTAGTGAAGACTAGTTCCTAGAAGTAGTTGTTTTGAGTAGGAAATGAGCCTACTTGATAGAGTTATGAAGAAAATGAGTGTTGAAAGTTATGTGCAAGTATGGATGATTTTTATGGTGTATTTTACATGTGTGAGGCCTTTGGAGGCTTGAAAATTTATGGTGATGTGTTTGAAGGTCTTTGAGGAGCTTGGTGATGGGGTTTTGAGCCTATTTTGGCTTGTTTAGTTGTCTTGGTGCATGGCCAACCTACATGGGTCCATATTATGAATGTGTTGTTATGTTTTTAAGTTGTATTAATAAATATATTTTATCTATACCAACCTATGTTATGTTTTTTGAGTTGATAAGCATATAAAATGCTTGTTTTGGTTTATTTTTAAACTAGTTGTGCATAGAGGGAAAAATGTGACCTAGGTGAGGATGATTAAGGGAATCAAGAGAGAGATAAGGATGTGTTTGAAAGTATGGATAAGGCTGAAGAGAATGTGTTCAAGGGTTTGTGATAAAACTAGTTCATGAAAGTTCAAAATAGAGCACGTTAGAAAAAGAGGTTTTAAAGGTTTGTGAGCTGAATTAGTGATCTCCATTAGTTGTAGCACCAACAATACTTCGAGATATCTTCATATAAATGTGGTTAAGTTAGTGATTGATCATATTATGGGTTTTATCCTCATTGTGGATTTATTTATTCACTAAATTAGGGGTTGGTGCTCCTTGTAGGGTTGGTGTTATACTAAACTAAGGGTTAGTGCTCCTTGTGAAGTTGGTGCTTCACTAAATCTCTTTGATTTGTGTAATATACGTAGAGTTTTAGTGGATTTTCTTCCCCTTGAGGGTTTCCCAATTATTTCTTGTGTTTATGTGTACTCTCTCTTGGTTTTGCTTATGTGGTTGATTGTTTAATGATGTTAAATTCACATTAATGGATGATTAAATGTTAATGGTGTATGTAAGTTAATCTAAAATTGTTTAAGGGATTAAAGATTTGATTAAACCCTTCTCGTTAAGTTTTCTTCCAACAATGTTCATGCATGGTATTGGTGTTGTGGCATTGCATATGAAGTGTGGAAGGCATCTTAGGTCAGTATTCAATGGTTTAGTGCATGTATGAGGTCCATTGAAGCAAGTTTCTTGAGAAAAGGCGTAACCGCATGTAAGTCTCAAGGTGCTTAGAGAGATACAGAAGTGTGTGGAGAAAATGTGACTTGGGACATTTATAGGAGGTTTTCATTATGCTTCATGTGAAATTTTATGTCCAAGTGATGAATATTTTTGAAGATATTGAGTTTGTTTTTCCAAAATCAGGTTTTCAAAGGTGTGTTTTAGAGCTAAATCTTGACTTTCGATGCTCATTGTGGGTTTTATGATTTGTGGGGACTTGATATCATTGTCATAGTTAAATAGGTAAATCATGAAGATTTTAATAGTGAAAAAGTTGTTTTATTGTCATATTTTTATGAACAATCATTAAGAAGGTAAACATGTTTGAAACCCTCTCAAAACCCTAGTTAAGCAACGACTTGGAGGAAAATGCTTGTAGTGACCCAGTTTTGATTTTTTTGGAAAAAATGATGATTGCATTTTGTTTAGGAATCTTCCATATATATCTAGGTGTGATTTATTATTTTTGATAGTATGTGGGACTCACTTAAAAGGTAATTTTCTAGAAAGTTTCAGTTTGTGAAAAATTTTCCCATTAAACCTATTGACTAAATTACCATTTATTGAAGCATGAGAGTTTTAATACATGTCCATGATTGTTTTAGATAAAAAAATTTCCTTTAGAATTCAAATTTTCCTATTTATACGGAATGGTTTTAGGCGATTTTGGGGAAGTTTTGAGTGTTATGGGAAAGAACATTTTTTTGAGGTGCTACATGTGGAGTTATGACTTGGTTTGAATTTTTTCATGATCCTGGTTCCAATATATTTCCAATGATATATAAAAATTGATTTTTTCTAAGGTATGAGCAAGTTATGACCTATTCTTTGAAGGTAAATTTTGAGGGTGCTTGGTTGAGCATGGTCTCAAGTGAGTTTCATGGAGATGTTTTTTTCGACTATGTTTCATGATTTCTAGATATTTTTAAAGGCTTAGAAAACATGTATAAGTGTGTGTCCTACCTTGGTGAAGTTAATTTTAGTGTTATTCACTCCTTGGTTGGCGAGTTGTTTGTTTTGGGGTTTCAAGACTTGTTGTGTCCCAAAGATGGTCTTAGAGGCTCTAGGTGTTTGTGGAGACCTACATGGACCTTTGTGTGATATTTTTATGATGATACTATGATTTGGAAATTATTTTTACATTATGAATGCCTACCCAAGTGATTTTGGAAAATAAATAGGTATAAAAGAAAATTAGAAAGTTCATTTGTGTTAGTTGAGCTAGAGTGAATTGTGGAGGAGAGAGTGGTCTTTGTGACCTATAAAATATGGAAATGAAGATGTGTAAATATCTTATAGATAGATAAGATAATGATGAGCTATGGTAAAGTAGAAATCATCTTGAAGAAGAAGGATATTTTCAGCAAGAAGAGGGAGAGATAGAGAAGTTTGAGAGGGTTTAAAGAATAGTGAGCTGAATTTGCTATCACCATCAATTGTTAAAGCAACATATATTCATTGATCATTCATTTTAGGTGTTTGAGTTGGTGTTTGGTCATCTTGGGGGTTGTAGCCTCTTTTTATGGTTAGTGCCCTACTAAACTAGGGGTTAACGCTCCTTGTGGGATTTGTGTCTCACTAAACAAATGTTGTTTGCCATGTAACATTCTTGCATTTCCTTTGTTATGAGTAATATTATAATATGTTTCACTGGTTTTTCTTCCCTTGATGGTTTCTCACATATATATGGTTTCTTTTCTTTTCTCTATTATTTCAAGCGCTTGTAAATGATTGATACACACTTAATAGGCTCACATGATTCATGTATGATTGTATGAATGGTTGAATGATGAATGCATGTAATGGAAAATTAAATGAAATTTTTGTAGGAATGATTCACCTTCCCCACTCAAGTACATTTTTATTCTAATAGTAAATAAAGAGAATACTATGAGGTATATTCAAGCTCCAATTTTTCAATCTAATGTTACTTTGAGTGGTGTTTATGTAAGTACATCAGATGAGATGGTGATTAAGAAACAAGAGAAAATAAGAGATTCAAGAAAGCAAGAGACAACATTGTTAATTATTGAGATCATGATGAATACAAATGGAAAAATCCAAAGCAAAGAACATGATTATAAATCCATGGAAAGTCCAATATCAATTTTTCAACAACTGGAGCAAGGGTGGAGTGATCATGAAATGATAATGAAGACAATTTACTATGCAAAAGTAATTCTTATACAAAGAAGACAACTAGTACACATGAAAAAAAAACTAGTACTCGGCATGAATACCATTATGAAGACATTGTACACATGGTATGAAGTCAAGAACAATATGAAGGAGGTTAAATACAATTATAAGAATAGGAAAAAGAAGGAAACGTCTTGCATTTCAAAAGTTCATGGGAAATCACTTTTGTTCCCTTGGGAGTATGATGCACCATTGGCATCAGTTATCAATCTTATTTCATGTCAAATTTCACCATAAGGATGATTAGGAGGTCTATAAAGGTTATTTGAAGTGATTAGAGGCCATTAAAGGGCTCGGAAATTCAAAATATGGTTTAAATGAGTTTTCCCTCCAAATTTCACATTTAAATTTATAATGAGGGTTTGTCAACTTTTGGGTAATTTTTAGTATTATTGGTGTTTAAAAAGGATCTAATAAGTCT
This sequence comes from Taxus wallichiana var. yunnanensis, assembly GCA_018340775.1. Taxonomy (NCBI): domain Eukaryota; kingdom Viridiplantae; phylum Streptophyta; class Pinopsida; order Cupressales; family Taxaceae; genus Taxus; species Taxus wallichiana. Next base: position 719,423,367 of record CM031238.1, read on the forward strand.
TAACAATGTTAGAATAATATGTGTGATCCCTTCATGGGATTATAACTCTTAACTAGGTGCATAGCTTCATTGTAGTCACTTTTCTCAAGCAAGTTAGTGGAGTCTAGTTAGGTTTATGGTTAATAAAGTTAATTACTTGGATGTCACTAGAATAGAGAGTATTTAAGAGATGAGGGAGAAGAGTTTTGAGTAATCAGAGAAGAGGTAAAAATGTATTCTTCATAAAATAAGAAGTTCATATTAAGAGATACTTTATTTTCCATCGAGGAAAGACTATGACATGGTATTTTGATATCTAACTAATATGAAGAAACCTATTCCAAGCATGAAAATTATGTTACTTGATCTTGAAATGTTGATAAAATATGTGAGTACCATGATACTTGTGTATTAATTCTATTTACGTTATTATGATGGAAGGAAAAGAACAGGCTTAGATATATCGATTTGTGTGTACTTGATATCCAAGTCTATGACATGTATTTTTATTATTAACATGTGTAAACATGGTTTTGATAACTTGGAAGAAGTATTGAAGGTTAGTAGTATTGGATCAGACCCTCTTGTGAAGCTTAGTGATTTGAAATTGAGTTTAAAGGCTTAAAAACATGTTTTCATACCTACGGGGCTATGTCAAAACCATAGGTAGAGTTTGGAAGAACCTATAGAATAAAGGTATTAATCATTGAATCATGGGATATAAATTTCAAAAAATCATATCAAGAGCATGAGGATGAATTTTATTTAATTCTTGAATCTTGAAGTGCTTCCATTTTTCCGACATATCCGACAGGTTTGCTCATGAACATGATTGTCTTGTCACTAGACCTAGCTATAGACCTAAATTGTCTTTCGAAGGACTAAAGGAATGAGTAAGGGTTTTAAATTGGTAAGAAATAATTTATAACATTTAAAAACTCCAAATATTAATATTTCTCTACTTTTTAGGTCCTCATTTTCCTAAAGTTACTTGATAATTGGTTCTAGAAATGACTATGCTTGGAAACCTAGTATAGATCAAAAGGGAGAGTTTGAAAGACTTAAGGTTGATTTTATGCTTGAAATTTTCAAGACATAATCTAAAGAGATCCTACTTGAGGAATAGTAAGGTTTTAAGAAGTTCCATGTTCCATTTTTCTCAGGTTTCATGACAATTATCTTTCTAAAGTAAGACCATGTCCCCAAGATCTAGTTTAGTGAAAAATTCTTGTGGAGAAACTTGGTGAAAAAACAAAATATTGAAACTCATAAGATAACATGATCTAGAAATTTTTTAAAATCATATAAATAAGTATTTAGAGCTTATCAAAACCAAATTTTCAAGATATTTCTAGTAGTCTCCTTCTTTGCCTCGATTGTTTCTTAAGAGGCATAATTAGATAAGGACTAGTTTATGAAAATGAGGTTTATAGATGAATTTTGCCATGAAAATTTGTATAAAACAAGAAAGGGATAACGAGGTTCTGAAAATATTTTCATTTTCTTCGAAACCACCTACATCAAAAGTAATCGTAAAACCTTGACAATAGGGATAGAAAGGTAAGAGGCTAGTATATAGAGCATTGTGATAGAAATTGGGTTTGCATTATGAGTTGAGCTATGAAATTTAGCATACACCATGAGGGGCATACAGGGTATCTATCCCGGGTTGTATCTAGATTGTTCCTAACTAGTTTTGGTTAATGACATTTTTCTTAAGAAGCAAGAGATGATAGTATGGGAGAAGGAATAATTTTTTGCGTTTTTTTTCAATCATCTTGAAGGATTTTATAGCATTGAATTAGACATATGAAATAGGTACAATGATAGTAAGAGAAATTAAGGATAAAATTCAATATTTGTATGTTTTGAGCCTATTTAGACAATGGGAGAAGATACTCAAACAGAGCACTAGGGATAATTTTGGGTGATCGATCTTCACTAATTTGTACATTTGGTAATTTTCATATTTTCTCTACATAATTTTCTTAATAGAATATGACTAGGTAATTTTAGAGAAATCATCAATAAAACCTGTAGTATACAAGACTCCATCGAGAGAGGGTAATTTGATTGGACATCTACCATCACTATGAATTAATTCCAAAGCATATGAGGAGAATTCAAATTATGATGTTTGAAATGGTTCACCATGTTTCTCACCACATGAGCATATTTCACAAGTTCCATGATCCGACAAAGAAAGTGAGAACAAGGGTCAAGTTGGATAACGTGCACATCAACTAAGTTACACTCTAACCATAGTGTGCTGAAGTTCTATGAGGAAACAAACATTCAATCTTGAAACGTGTATTAAAATAAAAGGTCTCACTCATATTCACATAGATATAAAGAAAAGGGGTACAAATATGGGTGTTGTGTAACCCCTAATGCATGATAATCATACCTCCTCAAGTAGAGAAGAGGATTTACATTCTTGAAATGGAAATTAACTCCTATATGACACACCGATGTGTATGACGGAATATATGATGAGATATATCATACCCCAAGACATATGAACTCACCTAAGTGAGATTACTCGCCACAAGATGATAAGGTAAGTACACACACCAACACCCCCTTCATCATAACTTAGGATGAGGTGGAAAGTCAGAAATGAGAAATGGGTCCTAGAAACTATGCCCGATGAGGTACCCATGAAAAAAGGGATCTCAAGTAGTGGAGGAAAACCTAGTGGGAAAAACATCCACTTATAAGAGATGGAATACTCCCTTAACAATCTAAGAAAGATGTGTGAATGAGTCCCAAAACCAAGGGTCTTATTAAGTACCCCTATATAAACTATAATCTCTAGAAGAAGAAGAAGAGAGGAGAGGAAAGAGAGAAGAGAGATAGAATATGTGAATCTATAAACAGGTCTAAAATTTGTAACTCTAGGAAGTATCCAAGAAGAGTTTCGATGACGTGATCCTTGACACGTAGATCAAGAAGATCCACCCGCATAGAACAATGTTCATATCCTTAGGAAGGAGAGAAATGGAAAACTTGAAGTCCACCCACTATGTGAAGGAAATCGAAGGTAGCAGTATGAAGAAATCTAAACCGGTCCACTAGAGTGTGACACAAATCTAGTAAATGAGTGAAAAGGAACCAAAGGTAATACCATGAATGTAGAACTCGCAGAGTGTGAGAGAGGAACATCCATGTAAAGGATTCCATGGTAAAGTAAAGGAAAAGTAGCAACCCCACAATAGTAAAAAGAGGTTCCACAAGAAATCTTGGATTAATGATGGTCTCTCGAAAAATTGGAAGTAATAATAATCCCATAAGGGGCACGCCAAAGAAATAATATGAAGGAATCCTATGAAACACATGTAGAAGGATGAAAAACTCTCTGTACTACATCACAAGTAGGCACTACGAAGAGGCGACGAAGGTATGGCAGATACTCATCCCAAAAGGGTGGCTCGAAAAAAATAATATCAATGTTAGATAAGTATAAATTATCAATGCACAAAGGAGGAGGAGTGGAAAGGGACTCACACACTAAAAGTGGAACAAAGGAAGATGTAATGAGAGTATGAGGTTGGGAATAATACTACCCGATGTCGATGGAAAGGGAGGAGTGTCAACATTCTCTAGAGTGTTGCTAAGAGGAGGAGATGAGTCCTTAGTAACACTCTCATCATTAGAAATAGAAGAACAATCCTTGTCATCGTGTATGGAAACAAGTGATGCTTTTTCAGCATAAATGTCATCACATGAAGAGGAAGAGGAGACAATTGTATCATTAGAAGAAGAAACAATGGTAGTCTCTCAGAAGGGTCTCCAAATAAAAATTGAAAATACTCCAAATGGTGTAAAGAGGATCTATGTGTGCCACATGATGGCAAAGAGGCTTGGAGACATTTAACACCAAGTTACCAAAAACATGGTCACACGTGTCGAGGTAGTATTCAAGATGATAAGGATCAATGGGTGTAGGAGCTTTCCCATACAGAAAGGGATAAAGTCCCTTGTGAGAAAAGTAACGTTCCATAGAAACATGTCATGATGTATAGTTCTCTCTACCAAGAAGAAGTCACGGAGGATGAGAAGCAATCTTGTGACACTTAATTATGGAAAAATATCCTCCATGGTACATCCATGAAGAGAGAAACAAGGATGCAAGAAAATAAGGGTGCGAGAGAACACAAAAGGTTACAAGACTTTGAACTTAGACGAAAATGTGTCTCAGATACAAGATAACACCCAAGAACAACCCCTGTTTGTGGCACTTTATAAGTATTTCGATTGACAATAGGGTGTGTTCATGCGACGTGTGATATTTGACCAATCACCTTGCAAAGAGGTGAAAAATTATGTAAGATTGGAGGCCACAATAATTCTTAGTCAAGTAGAGGAACAACAAGTAAACAAGCATAAAAGGGATTAAGTAAGGAACAAGGGGACAAAACAATGTTTAGTGTGAGAGAAAGTGTCTCACATCAAAAAAAGAGGCTCTCTTACCACAATATTGTGACAAATGTGCACAATATACCTTAAGCAAAGAAGAGCGCTACAATGATGGTGAGCTAAAAAGGCTCGAAAAATCCCAATAACCCTATAATAAGGCCAAAATGGTACTCCCCTTCATGATGAATTTTAAATTAATTTTCCTCAATTGATCTTAATCTAATTAAAAAATAGATTAAAAGGGAAAATAATAAGGTTAAAAATCAAAGGAAGGGGTAATAAGGTACTTAAGCCCAAGGGTGAGCCGGCTCACCACTTGGCGATCTAGAGAGGAGAGCAGAGTTCGAGTGGTGTGTCCGAGTTAGACGTCGAGCGCAATGTAATGGTAGAGTCAACAAACAGGTGGAAGAGCTCCATGTGTTGGCAAGTTGAGTTGGTAAGAACACCGAGGTGGACATCAAGCGTAGTGTAACAACCAAGTGTTGAGTTGAGGGAGCGTAACATTCGCAAGTGTGCGCGTAACGCATCCACATGGTGCGAAAGAAAATAAACCTATAAATATGCTCAGAAAATGACCCATGAAGGATGCACTGAAACAGAGACAATGAAAATGAAATCCAAAGCAAGGCTGACCAATTTAGAAGGCACAAACAACAAGAGGGAATGGCCAAATCAGATATGGAACGCATAGATCCAAGGTTCAATGCAAGCTACCGAGGTTGATGGAAAATGTAAGGAACTAGAGCATCTAAGGGAGGTAGAGATGAGGCCGAGGTGGTCAATATAGTACACACAGAGCTCAAACAATCTAACCCATGCAAGGAACATGGCCAATACAATGAATCCACATTGATTTGGATGCGGTGAACAAGGCCGAATAGGAAACGAGCTGGCTGAGTCAAGAGTATCATAAGTAGGTAGGAACAATATAGCGAATGACAAGGAGAGGGGTGAGATGGGACAACTTGGTTTCCACATCAATGAGTTAGGGCTAAGTTGGGTCCAAAGGAAGGTTTAACTCACCCTCTAATAATCTCAAAAGCGCATTGAAAATCCTAAAATTGCATGCAGTAGGTTTGTAAATCATGTTAAAACATAAAGTAAGCCCAACTAACAACTTCAAATAAGATGTGAACCCGAATAAAACCAGATCAATACATATAACACATATATGGAATAATGATTATGAAGCTTGCATATAAAACCATTAAGATCATGAACCAAGAGTATTAGGCAATGGAAAAAGACAATAGTGCAGATCCCAACACCGTGCTCGGATGTACGTGACAAAGAAAGTGAGAATGAGGATCAAGCAAAATAACACACACATCAACCGAGTTGCATTCAAACAACAACATGATGAAGTTCCATGAGGAAGCATACATTCAAGCATGAAATTTTCATGTAAATAAAATTTCTCGCTCATATGCTCATATATCCGGAGAAAACAAGTATAAATAGGGAGTTGTGTAACCCCAATGTATGATAATCATACCTCCTCAAGTGGAGAAGAGTTACATTCTTGAAATGGAAAGTAACTCTTATATGATGAATCGACACACATTGATACGTATGATTGAATCTATCATACCCCTAAGACACCTAACACCTATGACCTCACCTAAGTGAGATGACTCATCATGTGATGTGGACAATGCCGCAAGATGACAAGGAAAGTACACACACCAACATGATATGATTTTAATTTAGGAAGACCTATTACAAGTTTTAGGTGTGAAATTCATACATTCTTCTAAAATTTACATGTCCTAGTCTTTCATGCCAAATTTGAAGATCATTTTTAGAAGAAGACAAAAACATACTTCATAAATAAATCCATCAAATATGTATAAGCCATTTTCATAATACTAGAAGCAATAACATCACTAAATTCATTTTTCACATACCATTTATTTTGCAATAAAATAACTTTACAATTTTCTTTAGTTAACTATGAGCAAGATAAAGGTTCTTTTTTTAATTTAGGGACAAAAAAACATTCTTGATTATTTTGGTATTAAGTTTTACATTCACATGGCTTTTAAATTGAATGATAAAATTGTATCCTAGATATATGTTTTCCCGACATTCTACATCCGATAGGATTTCGGTATGCAGGTCATGTTCTTAGAGGCACCACTATTTAGAATCCATTTGTTATCATTCGACACTAAAAGTAAAGGTGTAAAGAGATATTTTTTTATATGTTATTTTCTTTGTTTTGAGTTGGATTATGGTTTCGATTCTTCTTTTGATTGTTAACTTTCTTATTTCCAAGATTTTTGACAAACTTCTTTGTTTTCACATGATAGTCTAATTCATTGTGACCAAATTTACCACATTTATTGCATGTTCCATTAAAATTCACTTTAAAATTTTGACTATTCTTATTAGGGTTACTATTAGGATTAGCTTTTGATTTGAAGTTTGGTTTTTGGTTTGAATTGATACTATTTTAATTTTGATATGTTGTTTGATTCTATAAGAACAATGCCCCGAGAGATATTATCTTTTGAATCAAAGTTGGCCATTGCCCATTCTTCTTGAATTAGGAGAGAGGACATGGTGTTAAGGCTAGATAGGTAAGACTCATTTAGATACTTCAAGTTCAGAATTGAGATATAATTCCTAAATTTCTCATGGATGTTGATTTGAATTATGAAGTACAACAATTTTTCTTAGAATAGTTGGCAGTCACAACCATCTAACTAGGCTTTGATGTTCTTAATTTTGGCCAAATAGTTAATAACTTTTTCATCTCCCTTCATGGGAATTTCCATGATAAGTTTTATGATTTTCAAGAGGTGACTTCCATCGTGCGGTGTTTCCATTGTTTCCTAGCATCAATAGGAGAATCCATGTGTCCTATGTGTAGTAAGAAATCGTATTTTATGATTTGCAATAGGATTGACATGGAATCCTAGGATTTTTGGGAGAATTTACTTAGGTTTTCGGGGTTTCTTGTCTTGCAGTGTGTATTTTCTCCACACCGATGAGGAGATCCACGATTTTCTTGCCATGAAGATTACATTCAACCTAACCTACCAAATGCTCTAGTTATTCCCTTTAAGTAGTTGTGATTCATCAATTGAAAAATTGGTCATTCCAACCATTTTTAATGATAAATATGAAAAACTACGATGATAAGAAAAGTATGAGAAATTTTAAAAAATTAAATGCCAAAAAATTAGTTTATTTCACTATTATAAAAATAATGATTTACATAATTTTCTTGGCAAAAATTAACTTAATTTTACTCAAAATAAAACCTTAATTTTTAAACTACAATTGACTAATATAGGAAACTCAATGCCTTTTCTTTAATTTTTCACAAATATTTATTAAAAAAGAATTATAATGATATACTTTTTCCACTAAATTTCCCAAGGAGAAAAAAAAACTAATATTCTATTGTTTAAACAAATTTCGAGAGGGGTTAGGAGTTGAACTCCACACCTCTTAGTTTTCATGAACTTGTCTTAACCACTAGAGAAAATTAGCTCTATGAGTTAACAAATGAAATCTTCAAATTCATCTTTTAATTTTTAAATTATAGAAAATAAAAATTTAAAATTAATGAAATATAATTATAAGGAAATACATAAAAGGAAATACATTAAAATAAATAAATAAAATTATAAATACATTTGAGTTTATTTATTTTGTTACATGGTAGCTAATGTTTCTGGAGAAAATGGAGGCAGATTTAAAGGTTATGGTAGGTTGAAATAAGAGTTTATTCAAGGTGTTTTTGTTTATATCAGTCCTTGTGATGGAAATTTGAAAGTTTTAACAATTATATTCAATAATTATACCAAACATTTTTACATATAGCAGACCATTTTTTATTTATATAGGGTTTGGATTAATTTTCTTATCCACTAACTTCATATTTGTCTCCATTTATAGGTTGAACTAGGGTTAACTAAGGTGATTTGGGAAAAAACCAAGTCATAATTTGGGTGTTTTCCAGATGTGTGAAGATATTACAATTGTATTTGCATTTATATGGGCCATTTCAATATTTCTACAAGGATATTATAATGTTTATCGGGGTATTTTACGTTTATACATGTATTGTATACAATTTACAACACAAGTATACAAATTTTCCAAGGTTGTGGGATTCCTACTATATATTTTGGTACTTTGTAGATTTCAATTTAAAAATTTCAATGTAATTTGAGTTTATGGAATTCTTGTACTTGAATTTTTTTCTTTTTCTTTATAATTTGTACAAGGAAAAATTCGCCCTTAAAACAACATTTTCCAAGTTTTCCGCACACTCACAAACTCCACTATATCTTTGAAATCATGTTAGGAATAATAATTTATTAAATAATTAAATATCCACAAATAATATGCCAAGGACCATATTATAGGTGCACATGAAATTATTTAAAATTAATTCACAAGATATATTCGTAAAAGTAAATACACAACACAACACGATATTTATAGGGGAAACTAATAACCACTATGAAAAAGTACTATCACTTTATTGAGAATTCACTTTACCCAACACTTCCACTTGCCTCCTCGGGTCCCAAAACTTCATAACATTACAATAATTCAAAAATAATTCTCCGATACATATTATAAAAAGGTTTACCCACTTTTATAGGGTGAATGAAATTGGTTGCACCCGAGTGCACCATTTCATATCACCTTTCAATTAATTTAATTAAACATAACGTCCATGTTAAGCGGAGTGGGAACCTAAAAATTAAATTTATAACAATATAAGTTTGATAATAATGTTTATAAAAACATTAATGGATATATATAAACCGATGGTCCACTTAATGGTGACCCCACTTAATATTAACATCCCAATAGATTCTACAACAAAATTGAAATGTCATCCCTCATGGATGGAATTTTTGGTTATAAAAAAATTAATATTTCCGAAGAGGATCAACACAAAACTACCTCCATTATTCCTTGGGGTACCTTATACTATCAATTCGTGCCTTATGGCCTTAAAAATGTAGGAGCCACATATCAACGAACCATGAAAGTCATACTTCATGATATGTTACATTGACATCTAGTTGTCCTTCACCGCATCTTTCAATGAATTTAAGAATACAAGGTCAAGCTAAATCCTAATAAATGTGTGTTTGAATTTATATTAGAAAATCTAATGAGATTCATTGTGTCTATAAGAGGAATTGGAGTAGATCTATAAAATGTTGTGACTATCACATAAATACCTCCTCCCAAACATCTAAAACAGTTCCGCAACTTATAACATGAAATTCAAACTATCTAGAAATTTATTTCTCATCTTACCGATAAATGCCATCCCTTCACCCATATCCTTAAAAGGATTTTGATTTCCAATGGGACCCTAAAAAATTACACGAAATCAAGAAATTAAATAAATATCTATCCAAGCCACTTGTTTTAGTCCCACCTACACCTAACAAACCCCTTATGTTATACATTTCACCTATCTAATTTGCCTTGGGTGCTATCTTAGCCTAGCATGATAAACAAGACAGAAAAGATCTATTTATTACCTTGGTTGCAACTTAATTTCTTATGAGCTTAACTACCCGCAAATTCAAAATCTTGTTTAATCATTGTCTTTTCTTTCCAAAATATTTGACACTATATTTCGAACAAAAATACCAAGCTCATATCCAAAGTTGACCCATTTAAATAACTTCTATATAAACCCAAACTTATCGAGAGGATTACAAATTGGATTATCTTGCTCAATAAATTCAACATTTAATATGTCAATCAAGGATGTTAAAGGATAGGTGATCGATAAACTTGCAAAAGCATCTTTTCTAGGAACATAATTGTTAAGTCTTGACTTACCCAACACATTTGTTTTTTTGTCAAAGAATATACATAAATGGAAAATCTACTTTGATGGATCATTCACCTTTCATGGCTTGGGTGCAGGAGTTATTCTTATCACCCTATTGGTAACCTCATTCCAAATATTTCCATATTGGTTTTCCTTAGACTAATAATATATTTGAATACGAGGCCCTCATTCTTTGGTCTCAAAATTACCATAAAGTAGAATATCAAACAATTTAAATTCATTGGCAGCTCATAACTCATTATAAAAAAGTTAATCATTAATACAATGCAAAATACAAGAATCGTATACCTTATAAATGCATGGTGGACAACCTCAAGGAATATTTTGCCCATATTACTTTTTAATGAATTCCCTGTGATTCGTAACAAGTCCTGTAGATGTTATGGATAACATTGTACATCTCTTAAACCTACTTCAATACAATAATGAGTTACATTTCCTTATTGAACATCTAATTGTGCCCACATATGATATGTCAAAATCTTTTTTTCTATGTGAAGTTGTTGGTCCCTTCTCCCCTTGGTATGAAGAAATATACAATTATCTACAATACAAAACCTTTCCACCCAACATTACCCATTCCCAAAAATGAACCCTCATCTAATGCATAACATTTTATACCCTTCTTAAGGGCACTCTCTATCATCGAGGATATGATAGGGCCTTATTATAGTGTCTAAATTTGGAATATTCTATCTAAGTTATCAAAGATGCGCATAAAGGAATTTTGGAGCTCATACCAATGGCATGGTTCTTGTCAAGAAACTTCTACGAGTTGGTTATTAATCACCAAATATGGAAATAAATTATTTTCAATATGTGAGAAAATGTGTCTTATGTTAGAAACATAGAAAATTTATTCACATGATATCCCAATCCGCCATTTTCAAAATGGGGGCTTGATATCATAAGGACGCTCAAATCCACATCTTCTATTGGACATAAACGTTATTGCCAAAACCAAGTAATTTACCAAATGGGTGGAGGCTATACCTCTCATTTATGTAATTGGTGCTCAAATATCCAATTTCATATTAAACCACATTATCCGCCGTTATAGAATTCCTTTTGTCATTTTTTTATAATGGTAAGTCCTTCAAAACAAAACAAGTGAAGGCTCCCTACCAAATCTTAAAAATACACCAAAAATGGTCCACCCCTTATTACCCTCAAGGTAATGGGAAATCCAAGGCTACCAATAAAACACATTATGGAGAAATGTGTCAAGAAAAACAGTGAAACCGGCATCTCCAAATCCACCCGAAGCTTATGGGCTTATTGCACCTCCATCTCGAATGCCTAAAAGAGCCACACCTCATTTCCTTATCTTTAGAACTGATGTCATCATTCCATTAGAGATTAAGCTTCCATCTTTGTGCATATCTTTGAAGGATTATCTTGATAATGAAGAAGATTATAGAGTAGTCGGACTTCTCGAGCTCGAGTTCCTTCATGAAAAAAAAATGTCATGCCTTGGATCACCTTAAAGTGTATCGAATAAAATCTAAAAAATATATAACAAATGCATCATCCTTCATGAGTTTTAGATTGAAGATCTTGTGATCAAAGAGAATCGGTTCAACACTACAAAGGAAAGAGAAAAGAAAGGCAAATGTGAGCCTAACTAGTTGGGGTTGTACATTGTGGTTGCTAAATTTGGTTTAGGAGCCTATAAGCTCACTTGCCCTAATGGTATCGAGATTAGGGACCCCATGAAAACCATGTAAGTCAAACCTTTCTACACTTGAGCTTAGATCTAGTCCAAAATCAAGAAAAATTAAAAAAGTCAAAAATAAAAAAATCAATAAAACAAATAATCAAAAACAAAAAATAGAGAAATAAATTTGTCTAATTGTGAAAACCACACAATTGTGGCACCTTGGGTATGTCCTTGAGTGAAAATTGATTTTCGAACCATCCAGGTAGAACCAATTGTTCACAAGCACCTTGTACTTAGGGGCATGGAGACTCCATCTTAGTATTGTCATTCTTTGAGTCCATAGTCATGTCATGTCATTATTTTTCACCTTGATCCGAATTTTGTATCTCTTGTATATTCATGTGAAAATGTTCCCTTGTATATTCTAACCGCTCTTGGGTCATCTCATTGCATTGTTCTCTTATACATATTTTAAGTAAAATATAGAAACCCAAAAAGATCGTAAAATCTAGAAAATTAAAAACATATTAAAAACTAGAAAATTCAAAAACATCGTAAAATATAGAAATCTAAAAACATCAAAAATATAGAAAATCCAAAAACATCATAAAATTTATAAAATCCAAAAACATCACAAAATCTAGAAATCCAAACATGTTGTAAAATCTAGAAAATTCAAAAACATTGTAAACTCTAGAAAAGCCCAAAAAGTGTCTAACACAAAAGCACTAAACATTGGAGTACAATCACAAAAATCCTATTTCAACACTCACTCATTATAGTGCACAACAAAAAAATCATCCTATATTATTCATCCATCAATAGATTTACACGCTCACTAAGTCTTCTCTTGACATATATCATTACTGGGCTTAATCATGGTACATGCTAGCTTACATCCAAACTTCGTTGTCCCTCATCTTTCACCCTTGTGTGTATATTTACTTGGGCATCATCTTCACCCTTTTCATATAAATACAACATTTGGGTACCGTAGAAGGATAAAATAAATATTGATGCATTTATTAAACATTGCTTGGTTGAATGTGTTTATTTGTACTAGTTTTCTTTCTTACTCACATTGCATTGCATTGTATTGTAATTTGCTTTGATTAGAACTACAATATATTACAAACTTTGTATTATGGATTTTCATATCATAATTACCTATTAAATTGTATGTGTACATCAAATAAGAGGTATCTCAAGTTGTATCAGTGTGCATTTTATAACATAGTTTCCTACTCATACTCCCCTACTAATCATATCTACCCATCCTACATCATCATCTATCTATATATCCATTCTAACTAGCGCTCCCTCTAACTAATCCCTTCTATTTATTCTACCTTATCAAGAAAACATTGACTACGCACAAAACTAACATAAGTACACACAAAATGTGGCTAAATTATACACATGTGTGTCATGTTAGCTTAGCTAGATCACATCGAGGAGATATAAAGACATAAATAACATCATCATACAATCATCACATCTAATATAATCATCCATCTATCCATCCACTCATCATCCTAATCACAATGCTGAATATAAAAATGTTATGCCAAACCATCATAACTCAGGTTCTACACCCATAAGTAAAAACTCAAGTTAGTACACGATTGTGACGCCATATTTGTAAAATATATATATATAATTATTTTTACAAATATGGCATCACAATCATGTACTATACATCTCATGATGGTACAACAAAACCCCTAAATATAGTTGTATTCATCTCTCTCAGTGTGACTCTCTCACGGTGATAAACTACCCGGAGGTCATGGGGGTGGTGAACATGGTCTTAATCCTCCTCTTGAATCATGTTTGGTGACCTAGTAGGCCCAACATTGAGTGTGTCCCTATTGAGGCTCGTGATCTAGCTGAACTTGATGGTATTTGTGATTGGCCCAATCTAGATCATTGTAAGTAACTTGAGACCTGTTGATATGTTGGTACGAACATCTCATATAAGGTTATGTAATATACATCCTTTCCGATAGTTTTGTAATCCTATTGAGCATACTGTAATGCCTCATGCTCCTAAGGCCGAACAAGCTATATCTCATTCCCATTGTACTGCTGTTCTATTTCCTATGTGGTATCTCACTCTACGTGAGTTGTGTCTATCTTCACGACTGGGTGTCACACTCTTTCATTAGTACATCCTCTCTACGATACAACTATCTCACTTGGTTTGCAAAAGATCTCACTAAGATATCATTGTCTCTCTCTATGGTCCAATTCACTAATACATCAAGAAGTGCACTACCTTGGTCCTCAACCTAGAAATATCCACATCTCTATCTCCATTAGGACCCTAGGTTATCTAACCTACTATCTCTACCTCACGTGTGGATATCTCTCGTCACTAGTACTATGTTATTCGTTGAGTGGCATGAGTTGTGTTCGATAGTCATGCACTATATCCTCTTTTACTTGGTACCCAATATGTGTTGGGGTTGCATGTCCTACCCTTCCCTATCCTTATCCCCATCCATCACCATCATCTCTACCTAGGGTTTTCCCGCATCCAGCCTCTCGGGGTTGTGCTAACATCTATTGTGGTCCTCCCTCATGTGCTAACACTTAAAATGATCCCACCGCCAAAGGTGTTATTCATTCATCTTCGTGTCCAAGATCCTCCACTTGCATAGATCACTAATACCCCGGGATGTACCTATGAGGATGCCTCCATCAACACACTACCACAATTACCTATGCTACATTAACTAGCCTCTATTGTGGTGCGGTCAATCTCATTGGTGAAAGTATTAGTACCATCCCAAATATGCCCATGTGGTCCTTGCATCTGTGATACCCATGCACATATCCCATTTAGGTGCGAGGTTTTTCACTACATCTATGGTTAGCTCCCAATATGGTATCTTTCTAGTCACATGGGAAAATATATGTAGAAAAATAGGTACTCCTGCCTATAGCCAAACTGTCGTAACACTCTATTAAGCCTATATCACTTAACAAAAAATCACATTTGCCTATTAAGTAACACTCAATAAATGTGTAGACCATCTCTAAAAAGGTCTCAAGTTAGGTCCTCATTGCTAAATAGGGCCTCTATATGATTTCATCTATGAAAATTTCATCCAATGATTATCTATATACAAGAAAATCTTTATACCCTTATATGCCTTTACTTGATCAATTCCACCCAAAGGCTTGCATATCATCATCATCGAGTGGATTGAATGGACCCACTAGTCATCCAACCATGATGTGCTCCGAGGAGTGTATATATATTTCAATGTCATATGTCTTATAATATGCCCACCCCTATAGACCACAAGTGTTAATCTTTGTATAGTTGTCCCCACAAAAATATTTGATGTTGTTCCACCATCTTTTCTATGACACCCATATACCCTGTTGATAGGTAATGAACATTCTTGTTAAGTAGTAATATGTTCTAACAAGATCCATCAATACTAGGGGTAGATCCTTAATAATATCCTCATCAAATATATTTTTCAAAAGGATATTGGTCCTCCTTCGCCATGGCAGATCGGACAACTTGTGGCTCAAATCATATCACTTGATATATCTTGTCATATCGAAATAGATTTGATCTCTTATGATTCACAAAACCTCAAAATCTTGTGGAAATACTCTAAGGTGATGGTCATCTCTCTGTAAGGAGATAGAATTTTCTCTTCTCTAAATGTCATCTCTCATCTAGGGTAATCGGTAATGGCCTATTTGCCCACATCGTTGGCATCAATGTTATATAATATAGGGCTAAATCCTCCAAAAATGGCCAAATCATGTGGGTGCATTGTCTAAATCCATTGTAGGGCTCTAGATCGATGTTCCTAGAACTTGATCAATGTCATCCCTACTGTAGCCATCGTAGACACAAATTCATAGCCATTTTTACAAAATTTTGAAAATTCATAATTCAAACTTGGATTTTTTCCACATTTTACGAGTCTGCTTTATTAATTTTGGCTTCTAATGGTGAATCAATGTCACATTCTACAAATCCACCACTAATGAAAAATTCATTATGACATGGCATGAGTCTATATTATTAAGTGAGTCCACCATATATAATAGTGCACCTACCAAACCTAAGGAGAGAGCGCAAAAATTCCATAAAACTACCGCAATGTAACATGAAGCCACTAAAATTGATAAATGCCAATTTTAGCAACCTCATGTGCCACCGCTTTAAGGGCATTTATTGCATTCAAATTAGAACATTTATAAAAATAAAATTAAATCACCTATCGGATCCCCATGTTTCGGCATCCAGTTGGTAGTACCAAACCAAATTTTCTTGGTGTGTATACATTGACATTTCCATCTCTTCTCCTTTGATCACTAAGAGCTCCTTTTTCATGTTAGTGGTGGTAAAAATGAGTTATTTTTACCCTCAATCCCTATATATAGCCCTTGTCATGGTTTTTTTGACTTCCACAATGGTGCGTTGGTTTTCGTAATAGCCTTTTCTTTTGTTATAATCCTTTTTCTTCTCTTTTAAAGTGTTAATCACCTTCTTCTATCACCCCATCGACACTCGAGGGCATCAAATCCCATCATACTAATTTTTTCTTCTTCCCACACAAAAACAAACTTATCTAATATCTTTGAAATGGTGTCTCTTGCACGTCATCACATCAACGAAGGGAAAATGTAGACACCTACTTTCCACCACACAATTTTAATACTAAAATTGCACTAACCCTCTCTTTCTCATCATCGTCATTTAATTAGTTACTTTATGTTAGTTAACTAATATCTTCTTATTGGATACACATTAATAATGATTTGTTAATTAAAATTCCCTTTTAATTAATTAATTACCCATTATTAATTAATTACTCAAATCCCCATATTTTATTTAATTAATAATCCTTTATTAATTAAATCCTACTCTCAAACCCCTCTAAACCCACTACATTTCCTATAAATAGCCTCTACAAGCTAATATTGGCATTTTAATTGATTCCACGTGATTACTTCAGCCTCCTCTAATTACCATGGGTCATTAATATTTCTTGTTTACCTTTAATCATCTTTATCCACTCCCGATCCTACATCTCCATTATCCCACATTCAATAAGAGTTAAAATTTTCCCAAAGAGGAAAGCTATAAAAGCAACCTAATACCCCTCATCCCAAAACACACCTTTTCCTTGCAATACATATACATCCATTTTCCCATATGAACCTTATATCACCAAAAATCTTGCAAAAGTGATAAAACCATTTCTTTGTTGAAGTAGTAAGAGGAGAATTAAACATGTCTTTGTGCCATTTTTAGGAGATATTTTCCTTCACCAAGCTCCATCCATGGATCAAACTGATCGTGGCTTACACTTGGATCACAAGGATACCCAAATTTCCAAAGTAAATCCACACATCGAAGGGAGGTTTATTTTTATAATGGTGATGTTTATGTAATTCATGTTTCTTCCTATCTTATATTTTACCTTGATGTATTTTACAATGAGATGTAGATTAGGATTGAATTTGTGTTAGTGCTTTAATTTAAATTGAATTAAATCTATATTTTAGAGTAACTTATTGTAACTAATTATATACATATGATAATATATAGTAATGGACAAGCAACAAGTATTTAATGATGTAAAACCCTAAAGAAATGAGAGAGAAAGATGAATTAGATGATTCTATGCAATCCGGAGATGATGTAGACTAAGTAATTTTGGAATAGGCTAGAAACAACATCATAAACACTCAATGAAGATTCATAAGTACATAAATATGAAGGAAAACAATTCCCACAAGAGGTCAGTGGCGCCAAGGTGCTAGTGTTTGATATGGGCGCTAGTGTCCACTTAGATGCTTAGGTTACGAATTTTTCTGGTTCGAGAAGGTCATCACTCCAATATTTGTTTTTGTCTCTCGACTTAACTATTAGGGTTCCGATTGCATTGTGTAACCTGCAAAATAAATGTCTACATGCACATGTCTACAAAACATGTCAAATCTTATAAAAATGATGTAGAATATGGAGTTGGAGTGGCCCCCCCTAGTGGTTACCTAAAGACTGAATTTGTGACCAAACGTTGTGCTACATCTCGGACTTCATGTAGTTCTACTTGAATGCATGTGTAATGATGCCCTAGGTTTCCCTTGTGCAAATTACACTATGATAGCAGAGCTAGATCTAGAATGTTCCAAGTATGCAAATGTGTGCAATGGAATATAATGAACTTTTCCCTCCTATATTGTGTATGCATAGTGATGCTGACCCTTGTCCCTTGAATGAATGTGCTAGATGCATGTTTTGTAATTTTTGGTGCCTTTGAATGCAATCTTAGGTGATAGTAGATAATTCTAGTTCTTGAACCCCGATTTTGGAAAAGTAACTAAGTATATATATAATTCCCTTGTTTGAATTCCGTAATTGACAATTGGAAGGGTGATCCAAAAGTGTAAAAGATTCCTAAAAGGTAAAAAAGAGACCCAAAAGAGTAAGAAAAGGATAGAGAGGGTCGGGAACACCCAAGACATAAAGGAGCGCACAGGCGCTAATGTCTTAATTAGGTGCTAGTTTTCAAAGCAATAAAAGATAAATAAGTTAAGTTCTAACAGGTTGTAAGATGTGTAATATCAATAAGAATGCATGAGATAAAAAAATATGCCAAAACGAGTTGTCAACCACTAGTGTTCTTGCTTGGGAATCATGTATACATTAGTATGCTTTAGGACCTATAAATATACCCAAGTGCATGATTTTGTGTCTACATTTTCCCCACGTTATGTTGTTATGTGAATTATCTATAGCATAAAGTAGATAGAATATGTGTACCTTATGATCATGTAGATAAGAGTGTTGTCGATAGTGTGCCGATTGGTTAAGTGAAGCATGGAGTTATTCAATGTGAAGCGTGGTGATTAGGAAAAGGAAGTAGACCCTAGGGTGAAGTTTATGTGTAGTAGCGTGTTGTTGGAGCCTATGTTTATTGATGTGAGTTGTTTCTTATTGTGTATTAAGGATGGACCTCCAAAGAAGAGTGAGAGAGTAGTCAAAGTTTTGTATATGAAAAATTAGAGTAATGTGTGTATAAGTATGTAAAGAGTGTATAAAGGAAAGTGTGCACTGATGTATGAGAGATTGTGAGATAGGGATATTGTCATGTGCCTGCTTGGAGTTGCTAGATTTGCATGCTTTGATGGTGAGGTTTTGGGAAATCTCATGCCAAGAGAAAGTTTTTGGGTGATTTCACGCTAAGAATGATTTTTGGGTGATTTCACACCAAGAGCGAGTTTTTTGGGTGATCTCGTGCCAAGAGAAGAGTGTTGGGGAGAGAGTTATATATTTTATCTCCTTCCATGATCTTTTCCACTTAAGCACCACTGCATATGGTACATCCCTAATTTGTTCCCTTTATTCGATTATTCTATGAAATGTAACTAATCGACTAAATTTTATAACTGGAGGAAAGTGCATGCTTTATAAGAGAATTAATCTAAAAACTACTATAAATTGTTTTTAAATAAGAATTGACTATTTTTCCCCAAGGACACAAGCACCCATGGGGATATAAACACCCACCGCCACATCAGGACTCAGGTCTAATGCACTCTGCTCTATTTTTGGACCTAAGTCTAATTCTGCAGGCTAGTTTGTAACTATGTTCCTATGTTGATTTTGTATTATTTTTATTTGTGCTAAAGCTCGAGATATTGTAGGGTTGATTTTTTGACCCAATAGATGCCCCCTCATTTGGGGTGCATTCGGTGAATATAGGAGAATGTTGTCAAAGAAGAGGACATGATATTGATATACATATCTGAAGTAGATACGTGTAGGGGGTAGGGGATGTGCGGGGTAGAAACCAAGGCACATACAAAATGAATGTGTTGTGTGAGATTAGATGCTAGAAAAGATGTATCATGAAGTGTAGAGCATGAAGTGTGTATCGATGTGAGGTTAATTTAAGGAGTATACCCTCGAAAATCGAGTATGAACAGAGTGGAACTAGAGTGCATTATCGGGTAATCACGGTATAATGGGTGTACTAAATATGTAAGAGTGCTTAGAAAAGTAGACATGAAGCGTAAAGCATAAAATGTAGTAAAGAGGCTATAAGTAGATAATAAAGACAATCGATAGTGATGGGGGAGTCGATTCCCCCAGTGTGTGAGTGATGCATATATATGGTGGAGTTTGAAATGTGTCATAAGAAAACATATGGTCGCCACAATGGTAGGTAGGAGCAAGGGTATGACCAATATTAGATTGTGGGTCTAACGGAGAAAATATAAGTAGGTGACTGATCACATCTTGTTTCAAGTGAATTGGTTACTTTTATTTGGATGTTGGTTTCTTATTTGGGATTGGTAATACTGTAGATGACTTAATAGGAGGAGATAATGGGGTAAGTATTTTTAAACGTGGTATGAAATTGTGTTGGATAGGTGTCTCTTGACTTACGGAGAAGGAACATTAGTAATGATGGCATAGCGCTCACTAGACATAAATGGATCAAATTTGGGAGCCTAGTGAGATTTAGAATTGGAGATGTGCATCAGCGAGAAGGTTTTGTAGCAAATGAAATAAAATCTTGATGCTCAAGGTGCCCAATTATTTATTTTAAAGCATAGAAATCATTTTCATGATGTCCATTAATTCTATGATAATTGTAAAATGGGTGACCTTTGTATTTTGCAAGCCGATAAGGAGGGTAGTAATGAGTAGGTGGTAAGTTGATCAATTGGTGATTGAGGAGCTCAGGAAGAATATCATGTTGTTTAGCATTTAGATCAAACTTGAGAGGTGCTGGTAGCGGTAAGAATTTGGCTTCACTTATATGAGAACATGTAGTAGACATGGGATTAGGATGAGGTGTAGAAGAAGAACTAGCATGGGCTTGAGAAGCAGCCTTAAGATGTTAGATTTCAGTTGTGAGGGATGTAATCATGGTTTCCATAGCTTGAAATTTATCTTGAAATAAATGGTGTAAAGCTTGAATTGACTCGAAGATGGGTTGATTGGTTGTGGTATCAAGACTAATAGGGTCATCAAAGAGATGATCGAAAATGGCACTTACTTGTGTAGGTGGCGTATTGTGAGGAGGTACACGGTGTCAAGAATTTTGGATAACATATTTGTAAGGTGGGTGCATTTGAAGTAATTGATACAAGGAGACTTGAGGAATTTTAGGAGCCATGAAAGAAGATTAGATAGAATAGGAAAAATAAGGATCCAAGTGTTTGATCATGAGTGGGGTTCACCAAATGATTTAATATAAATTGAATTAAATATATATATATATATATATATATATATATATATATATATATATTAGAGTAACTTACTATAACTAATGATAATATACAATAATGGACAAACAACAAGAATTTAATGATGTAAAACCCTAAGTAAATGAGAGAGAAAGATGTCTTAGTTGATTCTATGCAATCTAGAGATGATTTAGACTCGAGTAAGCTGTTGGAATATGTTGAAACAATGTCGTAAAGTCTCGATGAATATTTAGAAGTATAGAATTATGAAGGAAAAAAATGCCCACAAGAGGTCAGTAGCACCTCGAGTGCTAGTGTCCGATTTGGGTGTTAGTGTTTATTTAGATGCTCATGTTACGAATTTTTTTATGGGTCGGAAGGTCTTCACTCCAATATTCATTTTTCTCGCTTTGATTTCATTGTTAGGGTTCTGATCACACCTATAACCTACAAAAAAATGTATACATGTACATGTTTACAAAATAAATCAAATATAATAAAAAAATGATGCGAATTGGAGTTGGAATGACTCGATAGTCACCCGAAGAGAGAACTTACGAACGAGTGTTGTCTACACATCTCGAGACTCCATGTAGTTTTGTGTGAATGTTTGTGTAATGATGCCCTAGGTTTCCCTTGTGAAAGTTTCACTATGATAGCAGGCTAGATCTATAACGATCCAAGTATGCAAATGTGTGCGATGGAATAGAATGAACTTTCCACTCCTATACTATGTATACTGATTGATCTAACCCTTGTCCCTTTAGTGAATGTGCTAGATGGATAATTTGTAATGATTTTGTGCCTTTGGATGCAAGCTTAGGTGATATTAAATAATGATAGTATTTGGCCCTCGCTTTTGGAGAAATAACTTAGTATATATATGATTCCCTTGTTTAAATTTCAGTAATGACAAGCTGGAAAGCCGACCCAAAAGTGTAAAATATTCCCAAAAGTGTAAAATAAGCCCAAAAGGTAAAAGAGACCAAAAAGATTGAGAAAAGGATAAAGAGGGTTAGGATTTCCCAAGAGGGAAAGGAGCGCGTAGAGTCTTAGTGCCTTAGCCAGGTGCTAGTGTTTGAAGTCATAAAAGATAAATAAGTTAAGTTTCGACGGGGTTGTAAGATGTGTAAGACCAAAAGAATGCAAGAGATAAAACAAAGAGGCTAAAAGGAGTTATCAACCATTAGTTTTCTTACTTAGGAATTATGTATACATTAGTATGCTTTAGGACCTAGAAAGTACCCAAGTGCGTGATTTTGTGTCTGGTTTGATCTTAGCTTAGTTTGTATACTTTCATTTACATGCATACATATTTGATTTATAGTTGTATCAACATCCCAATGTTTATTACCTCTACCATTATCATCCCGAGTTAACATTTACTCTCCTCACAAGGGATAAGAACAATAGAAATCACTCAATACATACGTATTTATCATTTTGGGAGTAATACTATGAATACTCTTAAAAATTCAAATACTCATGGGGGAAAAACAAATATCCACTTGTAAATAACAAGACATAGTACACAACCAACTTGGTAGTGACATAATTGAGACAAAACCGAGCCACACTTAATAACCTTATTTTATAAATTTAATTTCATATAACATCTACAAGATTACATAAAAATGTAATGAAATATAAATACCTTATTTCATCTAATTGGTACTTTATAACTACTTGTTTGAGTTATCATAACATTTCCTTGATCTCATTCTTAGCTGTCTACACTCTATTCTTCACAATGAGGTCTCTACCTTTTCACTTAGATTGTCATCTCACACTTTCATGATATTAATTTATTTATGTGTCTCGCCAATAATTTACATACTAACCCATCCATATATAAATTTCTTATGCTCCCTAAGCCGATCTACAAAGATTCATTTTTTTCAAAATTGACTTGGCTCAATTTGTTTAAATAGTTGTACCTTCCATTACCTTGTGTACCTAACATGTCCCATGCATTTTGGTGCCTGTTTAAGTCACTGTGAATTATTTAAAAATATTCCTAAGTCTTCAAATGATTATTGTGCTCCACACGAGCAAATCTAATGACTTTGAGATCACATCTTCAAGATATTTCTATTGATAAAAAATCAATATCTTTTGTGCCCTTTCATAAAATTTGTCCTCATTTGAATTATCTTTATATCACACCTTGCCTTTACCGTATTCTATTAAAATTGGTCTTGCATAGGATTAAAATCAATATGTCACATAGTCCCTTTTTGTGACCATATATGATAATGAAATGTGTCAAGATCGTGGAATGCTCACACTTATGAGCTCAATGTTATCTCCGTGGAATTTTGGGATCTACTTGTATTCAAATTTTATCTTATTCTTTAATAGTTTTTAAATTTTATCTTATGCTTTAATAGATCTCCACATCCTCCTTTCATATAGTTGAGCAATCTGATCGATGTATTCAATGGGGTATCTAAATTTTGTGTGTAAGAAGTGTTCAAATGTGACATTTGTTTTAATTGGATAAACTCAGGATTATGTACTCTGTTGGCATATGAGTTCACCAAATGGTCAGCATATAAATGTGAAACTTGTCAAATTCGCACTAACTTGGGCTCTTACATATATTTTTTGAATTTATGGGCTCACTTAAAAGTAATAAATGGACCACTATAAAATTTGACACTATTCCCTTAATTAAATAAAGTGACCACATATTCCTTAGATTATTTTTAAGCTCGTGAACCTTAAAAAATAAATTGTCATGTCGTGACTTAAATATAATAGTGACCTAAGCATTTGAATACTAGGTGACCTAAGGATTTAAATAAATCAATTTCCTTGTTTAATATATTGACTCTTCAAGCTCTGTCCCTCCCGGAGGATGAGAATCCTATAAATGTGGAAGCTACAAATAGTAAACAAGGCAGACCGAATAAATTTGAATCAAGGAAAAAAACTACCCAAAAGGAGATAGATTCAGGGAAACAGATGTGCTTGGACCAGAAGGTCTTCAGGAAAAATAAACCCAACCTAAGAAAATGAATTGCATATCATGGAATGGGAGAGGGCTGAATAGTCCTGTGAAGTGGAGAATCCTTAAGGATATGATTGAAAGACAGAAAATTGATTTTCTTGTTGTGCAAGAAACTAAAATGAAAGAAGAATCCTTCCTATCCTCTTGTAAATTATGTTGGAAAAATTCTAAAGCCTTTGTTGTTAGCTCGAAAGGAGCTTCGGAGGTTTAGTTGTGGTTTGGAGCCCGAATAAGTTCAAGGGTACATTGCTTTGGTTAAGAGAGATAACCATGTGGCGGTGATGATGAGAGATCTTGAAAATAGGAGTATATGGGTTATTTCAAATATATATGCTCCCACCCATCACAAAGAAAGGAAACAACTTTGGCACCATCTTTTATCCTTTAATCACTCTATTAAAGGTTTTGGCTGGATTGTAATGGGGGATTTCAACACCCCAAGGACTCCGAGGAAAAAAAAGGAGGTTCTAAGGAGTTCTCTATTGGCATGGAGGATTTTAATCATTTCATAACATCTTCCCAACTCCATGATATAGATCTAAAAGGTAAGCAGACTTCACATGGTCTAACAGAAGGACTGGCACTCAACATATTCAAGTTAGATTGGACAGGGCTATGGTTTCAGAGGAATGGTTAAGCCAGGACATCTCCCTTTTTTCTCTTCCTCGGATTGGATCGGACCACAACCCCATTCTTCTTCAAATTAAGAACCCTTCTCGAAGAAGAACTCCCTTTCGTTTTGAGAAGATGTGGCTCCAAAGTGAGGATCTGAATGATCTCATCAAAGAATGGTGGAAACTAAAGGTTAAAGGAACAACGATGTTTAGACTCTCTAAAAAACTTCAGAATGTGAAAGCCCACCTTAAAGTGTGGAATAAAAAAAGCTTTGGTAATATCTTCCAAAAGAAGAACTGAAAGATAGGGTATGAGAATGATCCTGCTGATCATGTTAAGGAAAGATCTCTCCTGTCGGACTACCACAATATTCTAGGAAAAGAGGAAATCTTCTGGAGACAAAAATCCAGAATCACTTGGTTAAAGGAAGGAGACAAAAACACTAGATTCTTTCATCTATCCACCTTAAAGCGGAGAAGCTTTAATAGAATTAACAAAATCAGTAAGGAAGGGGGTGTCTTGGTTGAGGAACAAGAAGAAATTGACAAAGAGACAATTTCTTTCTTCCAAAATTTACTCTCTAACAGCAAGGATCAAAACCTCTTGAAAGAACAAGATTTCTTAAATTGTATTCCTAAGTTAGTCTCGGTCGAAGAAAATGCTATGCTCTTAGTGATTCCTACCATGGAGGAAGTGGAATTTGTTGTCAAACAACTCAGCCTAGACAAGGCACCTGGGCTGATGGATTTCCAGCCTTTTTCTTCCAAAATTTTTGGGACATAATTAAAAAAGAGGTTTTTGAAGCAGTGATGGAATTTTTCAAGAAGAAGGTTATGTTAAAGGACATGAACTGCACCTTTCTGACTCTGGTTCGAAATGTAGTAATGCTATGGAACTAAAAGACTTCAGACCTATAAGTCTTTGTAACACTTCCTATAAAATCTGCATGAAAATTCTTGCCCTCAGGCTTCAGATGATCCTGCCCAATATCATTTCGGAACAACAAGGGGGCTTTGTTATAGGTAGACAAATACATGATGGGATAATTTCTATCAAAGAGACTATTCATTTGGCAAAAATTAGTAAGAAGGTTACTTTATTCTTAAAACTGGATATGGAAAAAGCTTATGACAGGGTTTCGTGGAGCTTTCTAGACAAAATCCTTGATGGTTTGGCTTTGAAATAGATTTGAGACATCTGGTTCAGGCATGCATCTCCAATGTATGGTTTTCTATCCTCATGAATGGAAGTCCTATTGGGTTCTTTCCTAGCACACAAGGATTATGGCAAGGGGATCCCCTTTCCCCTTTCCTCTTCATTTTAATGGTAGAAGCTCTCAGTAGAAGACTCAATGTTGAAATGGAAAAGGCTTCATCAAAGGGATTTCTCGGCACTTGATATGGAAAAAGTTACTCACCAACACTTTGTTGATGACACTTTCGTGGTGGGGGAAGCTACTGTTGGAAGCAAGAAAACTTAAAAGCATTTTTGATGACTATATGGATGTCTCGGGACAGTTGATCAACTTCAGAAAAAGTTCTCTTTTCTTTCTGAATACTATGGACAGCCGTTGTAAGAAGATTGCAGAAATTTTTGAATGTACCTATAAACCCTTTCCTACCTTATATTTAGGAATTCCTCTTGGGGATAGGAGACCCTCTTGTTCTGAATGGAACTTTCTAATTGAAAGGTTTGAAAGGAAATTAGCTAGTTGGAAAGCTAATCTATTATCCCAAGTAGGAAAAATCACTCTTCTGATTAGCTCTCTCCAGAGTCTTCCAGTGTATGCCATGTCACTATACCAACTTCCTGTTACAATAGGGGAAAGGTTGGAAAAGATCCAAAAAGGTTTTTATGGAGCGGCATAGAAAGTAAAGATAGAATCCCTTTAGTTGCTGGAGCAGAGTGTGCAGACCCAAAAATCTTGGAGGACTCGGTCTCAGAGATTGGTCCAAGATGAATAAAGCTCTACTTGCTAAGATTGGATGGAGACTAACAAAGGAAAATGGAGTTTGGGCCAGAATTCTTAAGAGAAAATATTGGCTGGATAATAATGATAAAATATGGATGTTTAAACAGGTAACTTTCAATGGCTCATGCATATGGAAAGCCATTAACTGGGCCAAAGAAATTTTGAACAAGGGCAGCAGATGGAAAATAGGAAGAGGCAATGAGATAGGTTTTGGAAAGACAAATGGGCAGGAGATTTCACCCTTCAAGATAAATTTCCACAAATCTCTGCATTACTGGAAGCTAAGTATGGAGAAAAAGTAAACAACTACATGGCTAAGGAAGAGAGTTTTCAGACATGGAAAACTCTGGAATTGGATAGACATGAACTAAATGATCAATTGAGAGGGATCAATGAGTTTTAAAAAATTATGTATCATCTAATAGCAAGGACCAAGATAGAATCATTTGGGATAAGGAACCATGTGGAAATTTTTCTGTCAAATCAGCCTATGGCCTCTTTTTGAGGGACAAATTGGAGAAGAAGATTTAATGGCTGGAAAGATTTGGAACAAGAATATAACACCTAAGGTTAATGTGTTCAGCTAGCTCACTTTTGGAAATAAAATCCTCATGGTTGATAATCTGGTAAAAAGAGGTCTCCAATGGGTTAATAGATGTGTGCTATGCAAAAGAAAAATGGAATCTGTAAACCATATGTTTCTGGAATGTCCGTATGCACATCAATTGTTATCCTCCATTTTGGATGGTTTCTCGGTTAATTGGGTCATCCCCAAAGATATAAAGGAAGCTTGGAACCAATGGAAATGCCCTTTTCATAGTCAAGGGCTAAAAAATCTATGGACCATAAGCTTAAGTCATCTATGGTGGGAAATATGGAAGGAAAGAAACAGAAGGATATTCAAAAACAAGAGTCTTCCTATCAAACTGTCTATAAAAACCTCTTTCAGGAAGTTAGAAACAATTTCTCTATCCTCAGGAATAAAGAATTGGAAATTCTGGATAATGAACAACATTTCTTAATGAATTGGAATGTTTCAGGGATTCCTCAATCAAACAGGCCTAATCCTAGATTGGGGATTAAGTGGAATCCTCCTTGTGAAGGTTCTCTAAAACTCAACTTTGATGGAGCAGCTAAAGGGAATCCGGGAAAGAAGGGGAGGAGGAGTCATAAGGGACTCTTTTGGTCATTTTATTCTTGCTTATTTCTTTGACCTTGGACAACAATCAAATAATGTGGCGGAGGCAGCTGCTCTGTTCTGGGGGTGAAGATTGCAAAAGAAAAAGGTTTCAACCTTCTGGAAGTGGAAGGAGATTCATTGTACATTATTTCTTGTATGAAGGGTTCATCCAGACCTGCCATATCTATAGAAGACTTCATCAGTAAAACTAAGTCATTTTTAAATTCTTTTGTGAATATTTCTTTCAATCATGTGTATAGGGAAGGCAATGTGGGTGCTGACTTTGTTGCTAATCTAGGGGTTACCGCTAATGGTCTCCATGTTGTCGAGCACCTCTTTGGTATGAATGCCAATTTCATTGAAATCATGAAAAGGGAGGGAGTCTTTAATAATTTTGCTAACTCTCCGCTTGTGCCAGTAACCTTTCATGATTTTTTCTTCCATGCGTGAGTTGGATCCCTTTTTCACGGCAGCCTGGTCTTTTTGGATTTGGGGAAGCTAAAAAAGAAAAAGTTGATTTTCAGTCTGGTTTCTTCACAATAAATTTTCTAAGTATGAAGGATGGGAGGGGACTGGTTCGCCTTTGAATCATCTAGGTGTTTGGAGATATCAAGGAGGCCGAAGTTCTTTTGGAAGCAGTGGGATTGTTGTCTTTTCTCAAAACTTTCGAGGGCCATGATGAGAGTCTGAGCGAAGCGGTCGCAAAAACATGGAATGAGGGCAAGGTTCAGGTCGCAATTGTTCTCTCACAATTTCACCCAAGCTCATTGCTAAAGTGACTGAGCCTCGCATTGGAAGGTAGATGTATTTTCAAACTGAAATCTGATTACAGTCTTGAGATTGATTATTTCTTTCAAGGAAAAGGGGATCCCATCTCTCTACATAATGGATACACTCGGAGTAAGTTACCTTCCCCTTTTGATGAAATTGCCAAACTAATAATGTCTTACATTACATTGGAAGGAAGATATAAAGTAATCTATGGCTACCATTTCCAAACGTTAAACCATATAACTTTCCTTTCTACTTATTCTCTTCTCTGGCTAAATCTATAACTATGGTGAAGAAAGGCACTTTCATTCTCCCTTTACACCAGGGTCTGATAAAAACTATCATTCGGTTGAGCACTCCCCTGTTGGGAAAAAATGATAAATTTGGGGCTTCGGCTTCAAACATCTCGTTGGGTAAAAGGATAGGGAGTATGGAACCTAAGGATGATAGCTGTGATGATTTTGGTCTTGGGAATCGGTGGCCAAATGTACCAGGTCAAGCATGGGTAAAGGGGAGATAAGATTCAGAACAAGAAAGTGTAGTATCTGGTGCTGAGGAGGATAACATCACCTATGTTTCGGATGAATGCCCTGGTGAAACCCCTACCCAGAAGGAATCCTCTCATGAAAAAGCCAAAGGGAAGCAAAGAGCAGTGAGGATGTGGCCAACATAAAAGAATAGGAGTCTTCCGAGGACAAGCATTCCAAGAACACTGAGGAAGCTATCCACAGTCTACATAATCTTAAAACAGCTCAGATGGAGCTTTTCTTGGCCCAGGAATCAGCTGTTAAAACCCATGCCTTCATGAGAGAGTTTGAAAATTGCAAACTAAACACTGATATCAATAGGCACAAAATCAGCTTGATCACTATGGACCTTAAGGAGCTGCATGACAAAGTGGATAAAATGTCTTCCCTTATCCTCAGCGAAAACCTCAAAAATACCAATGCCAGAAGCATGGAAATGGAAAATGAGTTGCTGAAAATGAAAGGAATTATTATGCAAATCAGGGATGCACATATCCTTAATGTGAAAAGTACTATTTACCATCTCAAACTGCTGGCCGAAATGATCCAGTCCATGGAATTGGAAAAAGAAAAGGAAAAGGATGGTACAGGGCTGAAGGTGGTGATCAAAGAACCTAACTACAAGTACTGGAAGGAGACTATAGCAACTCTGGTCAAAGAATGGAATGGTTGTATGGAGACGGTGGAAGATCTGGTCAAAGATTAATGAAATTCAATGGTTTGGAATCTGCTGTTTGTTTACCTTTATGTTGTTAGTTTCATCCTTTGGACTGTTATATATTGTAAATTCTATCTAACGGATATCATATACTGTTGTCTTTGTTTTTGAAATTTTGGAACATGAATGGCCTTTTAAGGTAAATACTTTGGCCAATATGTAAGTATGTTGTAACTCTTTGTAAGGGGGTAGGGTCCCCTCAACCCTAACTTTTACCTCTAATAAAAAAATATTGACTTGAGGTATTTTTATAAACTTATAGAATACTTAGGGACCTTGTTGAGTATTTTACTTGTTTTGAAAGTGGCTACCATTATATCTGCAATGTTATGATCATATTACGTGTTTTTTGAACATTAGAAAACATTTTTTTGGGTGATAGGTCAAAGCATATAAGTGTTTCTCACTTGGGGCCAAATATATTTTAAAATCATTAGTAAATATATATTTAAAATTACTATTAAAACTTTAAAAACTCGAATAAATTTTGGATGCCCTACACCTTGGTATATTTAAGCTCTTAAAAATACATGTTTGTTCATTTTATATGTGTTTGTTCATGTTTTGGTTGTGGGACATATTTTTCTAAAGGTACAAAAAGTGCAAAAAGTGGGACATAGTTATTTCCCTTATGCCTTGAACACTCTTGCATCAAACAGGAGGTGTTTTGATATTTGATATCCTTATTAAATGTGTTGGGTAATTGTTGAGACCAATTTTGTATAGTTCATCATCTTCCAAACAACCATGTACCTCTACAAATTTTCACACATTTTCCTTTCTTGATCTATACTCTCTCCACTTCTCACTTTTCTCTTTTGTGTCTCTCGTTTATGCCATTTGAACCATCACATCTCGATATCCTCCTCCTTTTTTGTCATTGTGTGTACATTACTTCTCCAAAAAAATTAATTATTCTCTCCATTATTTTTTTCCTTCATTCACTTGCAAACTTCCCATTATCAAAACTATAATACGAATCATTATTATCTCGTCTACATGTATTTAAGCTTGATCGTGACCATTTTAATTAAAAAAATTGTATACTCTTCATCTTCTTCACATTTGATGAGATTAATAAACTTATTTTTCTTCTTTTTGTGAACTCTCCCTTTTCCCATACAAACATGACTTTAATATATCCTCTTGTTTCATTAGATCCTCATTTGACCAATTCATTTTATCCTTATGTGACTCTTAAATTAATCCACATTCATTACATTGACAAATAAACTAAAAACAAGAGGCTTAATAACCCCTCTTAGTGTTTCCTTCACGTATTCATTTCCTCCCCTCTCATCTTCATCTCTTCTCTTCTTTACTTTCTCTTCATTGGACTCATGAAGTGTAATAATATGTGATTCTTGATCCATATTTATCTTCTTCACTTTTCTCTCAATTTTTGAGTTCAATATTTCTCCCCCTCTCTCTCTCTATCTCTCCCATTAATGTGTCTCTATTTTTATATCCAAGATATTATTCACATAATCTTCTCTTATTTCTTTTAATGTTATTCCAAATAAATATATTGCCTCTATTTCAACAATCTTCTTATCCAATTTAGTCTTCTAGTTGTCACCAAAAAGATCATCCACCTCTCTTTTAGGTGTTAGATACTCATTATCCTCTTCAAATTATTTTCCAAATGCTTCCAATGAATGTACTCATCCTGTAATCTCATGCACTTCCACACATTCTTGGGATGAAAAATACTTAGGTTATTGTCTTATTTCACTTGTCTTTCTTGCACCAGTGATATGCTAATTGAAATCTCCTTTCTTCATTCTTTTGGATGGAAAAATATCCACCATATTTGTATTCTTTTTTATCTCTCCATTTCTCATTTTCTTCATATTCGTCATTTTTTCTTCCTCTTACAAGTAATCATCAATGTTAATTTTTTTTTTGCGTAGTTACACCATCCTCCTCTCTCAGTGGATCTAGACTTCTCTTCACACCATTCTTATCCACAGCTAAAATAATATTATCTTTCCCATAGTATAGAGATGGATGATCATGCTACTATTTTCTACCTAATAGAATATGACATGTATCCATAGGAACCACATTACATAGCACCTTATCTACAAGTCCACCAATATTAAATTCAATTTCATATTAATTCCAAAACAAAAATTCACAATAATTTTCCAACCAAGACGCCTTATATTGGTATGGGTGTGCTTCACATTTCAAATTCATATTATTAACTACTTTTATTGATGATTAATTTCTACTACTACCACTATCCACAATCAATCTTAAACACTTACCTTGAACTTTGCATATTGTACTAGTGGTTGCTTTGAGAGTAGCAAGATTACATCATGAATGGGCCATTAGGAGTTGGGAATGTAATAGTACTTGTTTGGTGTTTGTAGTTTTGTAAAGTTGGTTGTAAAAAATCTTTGTAGTAGTTTACATTTCATATAGAGGCGTTGAAATGTTTAGTAATTGCTTTACATTGCAAATACATATTATGCATAATGAAGTTTAGTATTAAATGATTCCATTTTTTATTTCTCTTGCATTGCAGGTGCTTTTGTGTTTCCTGTGGAACAGGGGAAGAGTGTATTGCTCAAAATAATCTATGCTATAGATACAAACAACGGTATGGGATTGGGAGAAACATATTAATTTTAAAAATTCTAACAATGTTAAAGTAATGTAAATGTAGGGACAATGTATATATTGAACAAATGGAAGATAGCATTTGTAATATGTCTTTGAAATGTATGATGAAGTGTAACATATGCTAAAGTAATAAGAGGGAATAGTAGTCATGAAATCCTGTATTTAATCGAGTTAAGGAGGATATTGGCTTGTTTAATTTTGAAATTGTTTAAAGTGATGCATACTAATAAAACACAGTTTCAAAGTTGATTAAGTGCATGATTAAAAATAGAAATATAGAGGCAACACATTTGGAAATGCTAGCCAAAAACTCCAATGTCATCAACCATTACAAGCTACATTCAGTATGTAATTCAAACAAAGAATGGTAGATACATAAGACGTTACAAAATTCGTGGTATACATATCTGAAGGCTTAGAGAGCTATACATTGTATGTAGGTTCTTATTTATGTGATGGTTTTATACTGACATGCATAGAATTAGGAAGCATGTGGCGTTCATTTGTAATTTTTTGTATTAAGTATGATTTTCCCATGTCAGTTGTGCCTTGGACTATCATGTAGAGGGGTGATAAGGTGGGCTTTGTAGATGCATATTTGATTATTATTTGGAGTGCTTGACGTTAAGTGTGTTGTTCCCAAGCGGTTTGTGGCCAATCGTGAGTAAGATAAAATCCATGCTTGCCAATTAGTTTTAGGTCGTTATTTTTAGGGTTCTATTAGGTAACACGAGAACAAGTACCCACTCGACCATATGTAGTAGTTTTTTTACATGTCTACTTTAAAGCTAGTTGTATCAATGTTGTAGTTAGTAGGAGGTGCACGTTTCTATATGCCAACGGTGATATGTTGGTAGGAATAGATCCCAGGTTATGGGTTAAGGTTTCTTTGTATATGCTTATGTCATCGAGAATATTATGAAAGGTGTGAAACGGTTTGTATAGAAATATATTTGTGAAACAAAAGTGCTCGCTATCGGCCCAATAGTCAAAGTGATGATTAAGTGCGAGGGAAAATATAATATAACAAATACCTTTTTATCTCTATTTCCATTGATTTATTTTTTTGTTTATGATATGACCATGATCTTGCACATTCTATCAAGTTTTAGGGTTCTAAGAATGTTTGTCTTGTCATGTACGTAAAAATAAATGTTGAAAGTAATCCTTGTAATTGCACAAAATATTTTTTTAATCCACAGAGAGAGTTATAAATGTATAGCTACATAGCATTGATAGCGATATTTTTAGTAACATGTGGCATGTTTTACACCTAAGCTTGGTCAATATTTGTTTGGAAAATAGCTTACTATATGCAGAGATGCTTTGAGTTTCAGTGGTATTTTCTATCCTTACTAACATGTGGTGGTTTTTGTGCACTTTTAGCTATGTTTGTAGCTATATATTTCAAAATTGAATGGTCTCTCGAGAGGAGCAAGATTATGTCGTGTATGGGCCATTAGGATTTGGGAATGTAATGCAAGGTACTGTTTGGTGTTGTAGTTTTGTAAAGTAGGTTGTAAAAAATCTGCATGTGGTTTACATTTCATTGTACTTAAGTTCAATAATTGTTTTACATTTCCCATATTATGCCTAATGAATTTTAGTACCAAATGATTCCATTTTTAACTATCATGTGCTTTTGTGTATGGAGGAAGGTGCTCAAAATAATCTAAGGTGGGCTGAACGATTGTATGGGATTGGGAGAAACATATTAATTTAAAAAATATAACATTGTTAAAGTAATGTAAATGTAGAGACAATCACTACAAGAAAATGGGTCCTATATCCACATTTTTTTCACAAATTTATTGTGAATATCTTATCTAGAATTGTGAATCCAAATTTGTGGACTCCACCCACACTTATTTTGTGGAAACATTAATTGTGAACAAAAATTGTGAAAAAATCACATAAAAATAATTGTGAGAATTCCACACTTTAATAATTGTGGCAATTTTTATTGTCGCATTTTACACAATTAAATTTATTGTGACAATTTTTCACGATTTTTAAAAATGAGGTGGATCCACAATTTTAAAATTGTGACATCTACTATAACAATAATTTTGTAAGTAGACACATTTTTAAATTGTAAATATTTGCACAAAATTATAATGTTTTAAAGACAATTTTATATATTATTTTGTTAAAAATCAAATTTTGTACAATATTAATATTATATTCTATTAAAAATAATACAATTTTAAGAATATATATTAAAATGTGTAAAATTTTAAAATTTTAATTATTATAATAAATTAAAAAAATCCATTAAATTTATGTCAATCAAATATAATAATTGTTATATTTATAATATTTATTTATATTATGTTTTAGATTTTTTAAAATTATATAATTAAATTACAATATTTTAAATATTGATATGCGATAGACAAAAAATAGTCTTTAAATTAAAAAAATTATAAAACCTTTTACACTAGAAAACTAGCTATTAATTTATATTTTACGAAAATATTTCATAACTAAACTTTCAAATGATAATAAATTATTTTTAAAAATAATAATTATAGTTTTAGCTATCTTTATAAAAAGATGCGTGTAGTCATAAAAATTATTTTATTTCTTGGAGTTTTAAAAATTAAATATAAATATTTTTAAGAAGATTTTGTTTAAAACATACATGCATGTACTTGGAAAATAGAAGATTTCAAAACTGTCAATTAAATTTTTCTATTTAACATAATTGATAAACAATAAGTTTTTGTTC
This sequence comes from Taxus wallichiana var. yunnanensis, assembly GCA_018340775.1. Lineage (NCBI taxonomy): Eukaryota > Viridiplantae > Streptophyta > Pinopsida > Cupressales > Taxaceae > Taxus > Taxus wallichiana. The sequence goes on from CM031238.1 coordinate 719,458,674, forward strand.
GAATTGGCATTGTATAATACAAATTGCTGAGTGATTTTGTTTGTATTGTTGTATTTTAGTAGCTGAACATTTGTGGGTATGAATGCTGGTTACAAAGTTGTATTTTGGTGGTTTTTGTTCTCGGTCAATGTCTATTTTCTTCATTTTCTCTAAATTCTCTACTTTATAAAGAAAATATAATAAGTTGTAAGTTGTCAAATAAAAATTAAAAACTTAGATGAGAATAAGTTATGAAAAAGGATTATATCCAAAGAAAAAGAACCAATAAAAACTGTCCTTAATACAACATCCTTTCTGCAATCTTCATTCAATTTTTTTTGCAAGTACCATTAATTAACCTAGACATTGTTCTTCTACAATTACAATACTACTTTGTTTTATTTAGTAGAGCTCTGTAAGGTACTCGATCAAACAAACCTTCATATAATATATCTTCCATCATGAAACCACTACTTAATCCCACAACCAAGACCAAAAATCCTATCTTTAATCCCGTAAACTCTTTACTTCAGATTCCCTTCATACTGTAATAGATGACAACACTCTGAATCCTCATAGGTCATTTGCATGTAGAATCACAAAACCTGCAACACAAAGCCCTTGAAATCTGAAGATCAAAACTGGAGAATAAAATTAAAATGAAAATAAAAATAAGAACATTCAATTTTATTATTGTAGAAAATATACTGTGAGAAATCTCAAAGTTTTAATGCTGCCAGACGGTGATATCTCCATCACAGCAATCTTTATAATAGATGTATATCGCCCTCCCACATATCACCAGCATGTATAAATCACCGGCGTGGATGCGATTCACACAAATCATTATCTAATTCACACAGATCACTTGATTTAATTTCCGTAGATCATGGGTCACCATGCATCGAATCAGATCCACGCAAATCACGGGATCTAATTTACCCAGATCACTTGTCACCATGCATTGAATCGTATTTTTGAGAATCTCCCACTTATTATGTGGCGGGGACCCGGGTCATGCATGCCTTCTATCTTTAAAATGTGAACACAAAAAAAAAGCGAAGGGATTCCAAGAGCACTTTTAAATTTATACTAAAATAACTAGCGACAAAATTTATTGTAATATTTATGCCTAATTCATATTGTATCGTATTTTTGTTGTAGATTATGTTAAAGAAATACAAAAATTTATGTAATAAAACACAATTTTCAAGAGAATATGTTTGGGAAAATGTTAATGCTGATTACCATCTTGTGGTGTCAAATAAATTATAAATTATATCCTATAATTATCATGAGCTATTATTATGTTATCTTAGCACATAGTCATCTTATTGATTTTATATGTTTGTAATATAATTTCAATATGATGTTGGGCTCATAAACATAATCTAAAAAAAAATGTTATGTAATCCATCACGCGGCCAATATAATATACAAATTTTGATCAATAATGTTTTCATAATAATAATTTTTTTAATGAAAATAAAATGAATTTCAAATTTAAAATATGATATTTATTATTAATAAATCATGCACATTACAATGCTACATTGCCATTCTAAATTTTTATCTATATAAAAACAAAGTTTATAATCGATACACATAGTTCTTAAATTTATTTTCATAAAGATACGAGCAAATGTTTATATATGAGATTTTATTTTATATTTTCGATATATTTTTGCATTAAAGGTTTTATATTCCTTAATAAATAAATCATCTAGACTTTAAAGTAGTTTATATATAACTTTTATATGGATGTTTGTCACTTTCATTAGTAAACTTTGGCATCTATTTTATATGTTTGGATAAATGAAGGAACCTCTGTAATGGTAAAAATGGGGATGGTATTGGGCATCTAAATTCCTTGGTATGTTCCTATTGATCTATATAAATAACTATCATTCCTATCAATATGTGCACATGACCACTTGTTAAAAGTATTAGGGAAAATTATATTATCTCTAAATACGAATATCAAATTTAAAGTATCCACAATAATTATTTTAAACTAGCATTAGTGTGAATTTTCCACAATTTTCATGGTATAGTCTTGGATTATGATGGAACAATATCATATACTATTTGTTACCTATATATACAGTTTACAAACAAATAATTTCCTATGGTTGTATGATTTATTATTTAATTTGTCATTATCCACTCATAATTTTAATTATTTGGGAAATGTAGATTTGTTAGGAGTCATATTTATTATCTTATATTATCAATAAGTAGAACAAGGTAATTTACAAATTATTGATAATGTATATATATTTTACATTTTGTAGAAAATACACAATTTATATTTTAGTGTTGTATAATTTATTAGAGCGTGATCCATTATATAGTCTAGATTATAAATTGATAAAAATTCAAGTTATTTAGTTAATTGTGGACAATGATTAAATTATTTCATTTTTAGATAATACACATTACACAATTTAATGGTTTAAATCTTTTTGCATTTTTTTAACATTATAAACGGTATAGAAAATCAAAATAGTTGTATTATATATATATGGGGACTATCAATAATTTAGTTTCGAAAATATAATTGTTTTAATATGAGGGAAAATGATATTTCCACATTTAAAATTTAATAATGTAGATATTTAACAAGTATAAATGTACTTTTATGAAATTGTGAGATATTTACAACATATTTTACACAAACTATCCATGTTTATATATAGTTCAATTTTTTCTTTTAGGAAACAATTAATTTAGTTTATTATGATGGTGTTGATTGTTTATAGGAATGCTTGATTATCCACAATTCTTAATTGTCTTTAAATGTAAGTTATTCATTAATAATTTATTGTTAATTATATGATTAACCACAACATAATTTCAAAAGGATGGGTTATCTCTATTATTCACCACTCAACTAGTTTTACATTTGTTTTTGTTAGGTATATTAAATATTAGAAATGTAGATTATTCACATATATCAAATTAATATTATATTATTAAAATTTTGATTAATGTGGTGTATCTACAACACACACATACATACATACAATTTTTCGGATAATTGTAACTGATGTGAAATATTTTATAATTTTTATTTCAATCTTAAAATCAGGGTCAAAATTTGAAATTATAATACACTAAAGAGTACATTATCAACAATTTAGTGTATATATAATATTTTTTAAACATTAGAAATCATAACTGTAAGATTTATATTTTTGATGTGTAGGTTGTTCATAATTTTTTTTTAAAGATCCATTTTATCAAAATATGAGATGAAAATGTGAATTTTCCACGATGAAATCTCAAAAATGTAGATATTTAACAAATTTAAATGGCACTTTTATTAAATTGTGAAAGATTTACATTATGTTTTATAGAAGTTATCCATTTAAAGTTGATAATTCACAATTTTCCTACAAAACGATATAATTGTGGATAACAATGTAGATAAATTAGCCTAGTTCTAGTAGTGAATGTATATATTGTGATGGAAGATAACATTTGTAATATGTCTTTGAAATGTATGACTTATAGACTATAACATATGGTAAATAAATAAGAGGAAAAGTAATCATATGAAATCTGTACAATAATTAGTTAAGGAGGATATTGGCTTGTTTAATTTGAAATTATTTAAAGTGATGCATACTAATAAAACACAATTTCAAATTTGATTAAGTGCATGATTAAAAATAGAAATATAAAGGCGATACATTTGGACATGTTAGCCAAAAACTTCAATGTCGTGACCATTGCAAGCTACATTCGGTATGTAATGCAAATGTTTTCTTTGTAGAGAATGGTAGATATATATATATATATATATATATATATATATATTGCACGTTACACAATTCTTGGTATCATATCTAAAGGCTTAGAGAGCTATACATTGTATCTAGGTTCTTATTTATGTGATGGTTTCATACTAACATGCATATAATTAGGAAGCATGTGGCACTCATTTGTAATTTTTTGTGTTAAGTATGATTTTCCCGTACCTATGCCTTGAACTATCATGTAGAGGGGTGATGGCTTGATTCTCGTAGTGTGTTTTTCGCCAAGCGGTCCAATGTGAGTAAGATAAAATCCATGCTTGCCAATTAGTATTAGGCCACTATTGTTGAGGGTTCCTATTAGGTATAGGCGTGAGAACAGTTCCCACTTGTCCATATGTAGTAGTTTTGTTTTTGACATGTCTAATGTAAAGCTAGTTGTATCAATGTTGTAGTTAGTAGGAGGTGCACATTCTATATGCCAATCTTTGACAAAAGTCCTCGTATCCTATGGACCGAATAGTGCGAGTGATTGCGGTGTGGAGAAATAATATAACTACATATATTTTATCTTTATTTCCATTGATTTATTTTCAGTTGTTTATGATATGACCATGATCTTGCTCATTCAATCAAGTTTTAGGGTTCTAAGAATTTTTGTCTTGTCGTGTATGCAAAAAAATGTTGAAAGTAATCCTTGTAGTGGCTAGCATTGCAAAATATACTTATTTTTAATCCCATAGAGAGAGTTATAAATGTACGGCTACATACTGATAGCGATATTTTCAGTAACATGTGGCATGTTTCTGTGCACCTATAGCTTGGTCAATATTTGTTTCAGAAAATAGCTTATTGTATGCAGATCTTCACAGTGCTTTGACTTTTAGTGGTATTTTCTATCCTTACTAACATGTGGTTTTTCGGTCTGCCTTAGCTATGTTTGTAGCTATATATTTCAAAATTGAATGGTCTGAAACAACTGGTTGGAACATTATGAGTTGGAGTATAGTACGGTTCCCCATGTATGTTTTGGCAGTGTGGAGATGTTTTGAATAGGCCAAGGGAATTTGTACTTACAATATATTTTCCATCCTTTCTTTCTTAGACATGTAGATGCAATGCACATCATATGACATTATACATGGTTAACCATTTCTTCATTTAATGTGTGTCGGTGAAAAAGGTGTGTCCCAGATGCAAATCTAGTATGTACACGATCAACTGGCTGCCTCACCGACGCCTTTGTTTACGAAAAGTAACATACCTTTTCAAAATATGAGCACATTTCATTCTATCGATGGCGAGGAGGCCTCAAGCTATCCAAAATTTTGACAGTTTTTATTTGCCTTCCCCCTGAATAACCGGATCTTGCTTACATATCGGCCAATTGAAAATAACCAGTTATACACAATTCAGAAAATCCAAATGCTTTAAAACCAAATACATAGAAAGTTTAACTAAAACCTTACTTGATATAAAGCGACATAGGAAATTGGAGAAAACAGTAGGCTCGAGAAAGTTGTTGCGATGTCGAGGCTTCTTTTGGTTTCATGAGAGAGTTCCTTCGGTGTCTCATGGTTTTGAAAGCCCTGCCCATGTTAGTATTCACGTCATCCTTCCAATCAAGAAATACTCAATAAATAGAATCAACCTGCGCAAGATGAAGTATCAGGGGAGCAGATTTCTGCTTTGCGATGACTGATCCACACACCTTCCGTCAGCATTTGTCGATGGCCTTCATGTATTATTCTCTTACATGAGGGTGAAAATTCATCATATACGCACAGTTTCAAGCGTCGAACCACACACATTAGTTTGAGACTGTGTAAACAAGGCAATAGAGGCAGTGAGGTAGTGGTGGTCGGTGAGGTAGGAGGCCAACAAACAGAAATGGAAAGAAATGAAACATGCCGCAAAAGGATGATGAGACAACCAAAGCAGGTGAAGTACAAGCATCATGCTGACAGGTGTAAGAGTGGCACACTGGCAGTAACTGAATTTATTTGGAAGAGAAAAAATGAAACAGCTCAAATAGGAGAGCATCATCATAAAACACCTCGAACAGTAGACACACCTTAGGGTTGCTCCTGAAAGAGAAAGTCTACGCCTGAAGGGTCATTAATGGAAAGGGGTATTGGTGGAAGTGATAGGAGTAGACCGAAATCAGTAAATGGAGATATTTCATTTCTTTTTTCCACTCAACCAGATTTGAAGACATAATTTATGTATTTAAATCCTATGAATACGTGATCTTGTGTCTTGAATAGGCATCCAAAATTACATTGTAGTACAAGGATGGCCAAGGTTGAGGTGCTACGTTGTTTCATATTTTCTTTAATTGTCATTGGCATACCTTTTTTCATGTCTGCTACAGAAATATATAAACACATTTGACATGCAATGATCGTTGGTTGTTTATTTGTTTTGTTCAAATAATTTCACGCTTGCAGTTTATGTTTTCAATATATAAGACCCAAATCAAACTCCTCATTAAAAAAGCATATAAACCTATGTAACTCTACAATTCTCTAGTCAGCGCACCTATTAAGTTAAACATATATACATTTTTGTGGAGATTGTATGCACAATAAGTGAATATAAAGTGACTAGAAACAACAATGCTTCCTCTTCCATCATTTGCACCGAAAAAACCATGGTTCCGATTTCATTCAACCATGCAGCCTGCACATTCAATGATTTTCCCCACCCATAATGATTTTTCATCCATGCAGCTCGCCACGTTTGTACCACAGAGCCCTGCAAATTGTAGAAGCAAAGCCATAAACCCACTGTCAGGAGATTCCATTGTCCGTGCAATACCAATGGACAAGAAGTTGCCGAAATAAGTGGGATCTAATGACGCCTTTACACCAACTTGGAATACTAAATGGAAAATCAATTACATTACAGAAACTCTCCAAAAGCTGAAGTGCCAAATTTTTTTATTGATGTCTGCAAGGTCGCAAGACCTGAGTTGATCTCAAGGGAATAAGAATGGATTACACAATTTTTTGTGGAATAAATACCACAGAACGAGCTTCCAAGATGGGGGTAGCATTAACATATTTGAATGCATGGGTTTGTATGGTTGAGTCAAGGAGCTTGCGAAGGGATACCATGTCATTAAACCGAGGAAGGTCAAGCCGGTGTAGTCATAAGCCAAGCTTAATGTAAAATGAAGGGCATCTAATCGTGTAGTGCAAATTCCATTACCTCAAACAGAGATTTGGATGCTTTGATAAATGTTTCAAAAGTTGACCTGCTCTGAATCCAGCCACTGTGCCATTATTGTCCGCACTTATGGTGGAACCCAGTTTCTTTCAGGTCTTTCATCATCTTTCCCGTAAAACGGATGTTTGAGTAAACCAGATCTGTTTTGTGAGCCAACAATTTCTGTTTATCCTCTTCCATCCTCAGTGTTGTTTCACTGCTACCGATTGTTTTGTCATGCTATTCTCTGTTGTTTAGGGTAGGCTTCGAAACTGAGTGGCCTCTGCTACATTCTACCCACGATTTCATGAAGTGTCAGCTACTCAGATCCTATTTCGAGAGGCTGAAACGGAGTGCATGTAGTGACAGGTGGTGGATGAGAAAAATGCAGACAGGCATGGATGACAGGCAGCTCAAAGCAGGAGAGTGTCGTCGTAAACATCTATCTGAGCATTAGACACACCTTCCGCATATTTAAAGAGAACCCTTCTTTTTCATGGTTCCCCTTGCTCATTGGTTATCTACTTACTTATCTTTATTGTCTTAGTTGCAAATATGATAATATTTTGGTCAATCCTTTTGTCATTAGGCTCACTCTTGGCCTCTTGGTCATACTTGAGCTTGTTAATATGCTCCATTTTCTTCCCACTCTTACAAAATGGACTCTTAGCTTGCAAATGTTGTTTTTGACTCATCCTCAAGTATACCTTGTTCTTGTATCATCTTGAGGTAACTTAAAGGCTATATGCCCATATGCTCTACACTTTAAGCATTCACCATCAAAGGTGTCACTATTGTATGCTTCCTCAAGCACTTCTTTGAAATTTTATTCTCCTCATCTGCTTCCTCTTCCATTTCTTATATAACATCCTCTCATGAAGTATCTTCATATTCATTTTCACCATTATGTAAGGCAAATCCTTCTTGCTTGCATCTACCACTCTTCTTTCAACTTCTTTTAGCTCTTTCCATTTTAATCTTCCTTTGTTCCAAATTTTCCTCAACCTTAAAGACATATTGACATGCATAATCAATTGAGTATGATTTTACCATGCACAACTTGTCTTGAATTCTAAGCTCAAGCCCATTTATATACCTAGAAACATTTTCTTTATCCAAATAAACATGTGTTTAATAGATAATTTATTCAAAAATATCAATATACTCCTTGATTAATGATGTATCTCTTGGAGTTCCAAAAACATGCTCGTGCGGTCCCGTTGCATCAAGGGCTCATTTTCTTGTTGCATAAATTGTGCCTACTCAAGCTTCCCGGCTTCCCTACCTCCCCACCCTGCCTTCCCCCACCACCACCGAGATACCATGCCCTCTATACCCATCTCCGCGGCTCCTTCCCCTCTGCCTTCCTTCTCGGCTCCCCTGTCATCCCCCCCACCTCTGCCCCCACCCCTTTCACCTCCACCTCGAACATGCCTAGAACTAGATCATCTAAAAGGCTGAACCTGGAAACCCTGTTTCGGGGAATGTGCCTCAAGACTTGGAGGTTGCCCATAATCTCCTACACATTAGTAGTACGGGTTCTTAGGAGACACATGCTGAGAGCTCCACTAAAAGGCTAGAAGCATTAGAAACTCGACATGTTCTTCTTTGAAAGAGGAAGTAAAACAATTGTCTCGAGTAAAAATGTAAGAGAATGAAGGAGGAGGAGGCTGATATTGACAACAATCAGATGGAAGATATCTATAAAAAAATTTACTCCCTAGACAACTAGACTTGGCAAAACCAAGACTCACCATGATTATAATATGGCTATTTTTAATGCAATTGAGGAGTTTATTGAGCAGCATGTTTGTTCGTCTCTAATCTCAGTGGCATACCAGCTACTCTTTGGGGAACGGAAAAGAAAGCAAACAAACCATTCAATAGTTGGATACTACTGACCCTGCTCACATGACGGCATTGGCTATGTTCACCTCTTGGCAGAATATCAAATCCAAAATTGCCAAAGCCGCCAAGAAGTAATTGTGGATCTGCGTTGTTCTTGCTGACTTCTGTCGTGGTTTTTGTTGTTTTGTTGCTATTTTTTGCTGCTCTTTTGCAGTTTTCGAACTGGTTGGATGTTTTGGGGTAACTACTCTTTGGTTACACTGGTTTTTATGTCTTATCTAGATCTTGATCCTTCTTATAATGTTTTTCACTCCTATTCTGGCTTCTAGGCCCCCTTTTTGTATACAAGGGTATAGTCCCTTTCAAAAAACTATTTACCAATAATAAAAATGATGTATCTCTTTACAAAATGTTTTGCAACTCTTTCAAAAAACTCAACTCATAATCGAGAGGTAGAAAATATCCCTTAAATTTGGAGGTCATCCTTTCCCATAAGAAAATCTTGTGCTTTCCACTTTTGTATATTTTATTTTTCAAGCTTCTCCACCAAAGTGTAGGACGTCCCTTAATCCTTGTTTGATCTAGCTTCACTTCCCTTGGGCCTTTAATCTCCTCACATTCAAAGTAGTTATCCATCTCAACTATTCAATTTATGTGATTGTTTTTAGTAAGAGAACAAGGATTCCCATATTGCTCGTATTTGAAATGACCCTCAATAAGCTTTGTCAACTTCATCTTCATTTGTTGGCCCTTGTATTACAACTATTTCTCTTAATTATTATTTAACATCATTTCCTTCATTTCGCATGATTTATTCTTTGTTTTGGTCAACATATCCTCATTTTATTTAACAAGAAAATGGATACCCACTAGAATTACTTGACAAGATAAATTGAAATAAGAAAGTAGAAGAAAAGAAATTGAAATTTTTCAATTTCTCAATTTCATTTTACTACGAAAAATATCTTGCATGGTCACTTATGGTATCATGTGGATGATATTCTTACCTCTCCTTCTTGGGTGAGTTGGTGATCACATTTTAATAAATATCACTTTTGAAATGAAGCCACCCATCAGCCTTAAGATGAGATTTGTTCTTAACAAACTCTTTTATGATCACAATGGTGGCCATACCCCACCAATTATTAATCTTGTTTGGAAACACTTACAATCTCAAAAATATAAATATTCGCCCTTTTTTTTAGAAAATATTTGACGGTTCAAGGTGGCAAGAAAACCACATATGGATTTCTCATTGTTTGAAAATATTGTGTTTTGTTGTATTGTTGTTTAATTTATTTGATTTTTTATGTTATGTTGTTTTATTATTCATTAGTAAATTTATTTCACATGGTTCTTTGATGTAGTTATATGTGTGCATGTTAAATTAGATATTTTGGCCATAGGAAGGATTATGAAAATGATTCACATGGACCAATCATGAGAAAATTCTCCTTTGCAATGTTTTTATATGCTTCTACAAAAGCATTAAACTATATAAAATATAGCTCCATGAGAGTTGGCCATGTTGATCAATCAAAATGGTTTCTACAATACTACATCACTTTTAGTTATTTCAATCTCTAAAACTTTAAATTTGTGAAATGGAGACACATGGATCAACTCCGAAGGCTTCCTCCATAAGATTTTTAAGGTTGAGTCCAAATATGTTTAATAACCCGAGCTCTAGATATTACAACATATTGCCACATCGGTCAATTACAACAATGACCATTGTGTTTTTCTCCTCTCAAACACTTCACATGGATTTCTCATGGTTTGAAAACATAATTATGTGTTTTGTGGATTTTTTCAAAATTATATGAATATATTAAGTTACTGAGTTTTGATTCATTAATAAAAGTGTTTCTATGGGTTTCCTTGATGTAATAATATGTGTGTAGGCTAATTACTTGGATATTGCAGAAATAATAAGGATTGAAAATTATCAACATGGACCGATCATGAGAATTTTCTCCTTGCATTTTTCTTAAAAACTTCCATGAAATTATTAGATGGTCAAAATTCTAGGTCCACGAGAGGCGGACACATGGATCAATCAAATTGGTTCATCCGATATTGTTCCCTCCATTTCATTCCTAGGTTTTGAACTTATGAAACTTTTGATGTTCCTATAGGAGATATGCGACTCCAACTACATGAAGGATCCGCTCCATAAGATTTTTAAGTTCAAGTCCAAAGAGTGGTTATTATGTCTTTCTCCATCTTAAACACTACATGTGGATATATCAAGATTTATGGACAATATTATTTGAGTTTGTTATGTATTTTTATTACTCATTAGCAAAAGTGGTTTCATGGGTTTCTTTGATGTAAATATATGCGTACATGTTAACTTGGATATTATAGCCATAAGGAGTGTGAAAATGAGCCACATGGATCAATCACAAGATTTTTCTCCTTATAATTCTCTTAAACAAGTATACAAAATTCATAGATGGTCTAAAATCTAGTCGGATGATCTCAAATTAAAAATAAGGAGCTTTGTATTGAAAATGAAATCAGTAGTAAAGAACACTCCTTTAAATAATCCAAATTTTATTCATTTTAAATGTCATATGCCCATAAGTATTTAAGATAAAATTTACTAAAATAAAAATAATAAATAATCGATCAACACATGCTATATTTCATTATTTTAAATGAAAATTGGATTTTATTGATACAATATCATAAAGTACAAAAATGTACATATTTAAAAATATAAGTATACACATTATATGACCAAACACCACGACTTTACATTCATATAGAGATTGTATTAATGATAAAATTGATTCAAACATGAAATTTTACATTCAATAAGCTATAAATTTACATGTACTTATAATACACTAGAAAAATCTAGGAATGATCATCTAAATCTTGATAACTCCACTAAATAATCCAAAATAGTGAGTATCCCAAGGTCGACAAATAACTACGGTTGGCTCAAGTGAGAAGATATAAATATTTATAGATAGCAAAAAAATTAAAATATATAAACCGGATATACATGTTTCGCACCAAAAATCATGCTTTTAGTCATTAAAGTGTTGTCGAAGAGATCAGCATACTAAACCGATCTTAGAAAAATGTAACTTCGAAATATCATCATATCATAAAATAATCATGCTAAAAATAAAATAAAAATCTATAGAATTCTATGCATCATATTAACATTTATGAAAAATTCAACCAACTACATCCCAAAATACCAAAGTATCCAATCAAAATAACACATCCCAAAACATAAAAAAAAACCAACAACCCTTTCCTAATCCTCACTTGAAAAAAATTAAGAAAAGGAATATTCTTATTAGTTTCAAACTCAATGTATTCATAACTCACTCTTTACAATTTTGTATGTGAAATGTTGTCCACTTCATCTAGAATCTCAAGCTTTACCTTCTTAAGGGCTTGAGTGACCATTGGGATGGTTGAATAGGACCTTGTATGCTTAGTGGAATGATAAGGTTTAATAAGAGGGGTATTTGGGTCTAAAAATGAGTGTGAACATGAAAGAGGGACATCACTATCAACAATGTTGACTCCAAGAATAGGTAATTTTTGAGTATACTAAAATGAGGAATATTCATGGGTAGAATCTTCTACAACCAAAATGTCTCTAGGATGTGAGTGCAGAAGGAACTTAATGAAAGTTCTCATGAATAATAGGATTAAAATTTGAAGAGTGGGGTCCATACATGGTGCATTAACTTCATGGATGTGAGGAGAATGTTGTAGATGAGTTTTATTAGTCATGTTAAATATCTACATAATTGAGGTCCGTGTGCATCGAAATGAATTTATACATGTATTCCATGATTATTGACATGTCTATTCACTCCTCTAAAGGGATGACCTCCATAAGCGTACAAAATCCCTTTTGACCTTGAGAGGTTGAACCTTTGATTTTTTTGAATTCTCAATATTATAATCTTGAACCCATCCTATATGAGGTCCCAATTCCTAGGAAGAACTACCTTGGTGCCAACCTAACATATTGACAATGGTTCAACACAAGTAAATACTTATCTCAACCTATAAATATTTTGTAAATTGGGTTCTTATATACTTACAAACTTAAGAAAAAAATACAAAACCATTTTGTAATCAAGGGATATATCTTAATATGTTCAAATAAACAATATTTTTATCATGAAACTCATTACTTATTGTTTTCATAACTACTTAGATTATATTAATGAATTTACTAAATGAATTTGTGATTTTATCCTAAGGGAAAAAGAAAAGTGTCCATTTTAAAAGAATAATAACAATATCATATTGCATCCATACAACTCTAATGTTTTAATTGGAAATAGAACATGTAACACACCGATTGTGTAAATCATAGAAACTAGACATCATTATTCAAACTCATAGAACACTTCAATGCCATTTATCATCCTCAAATTATCAAAATATTAATCATGATATGTAAAAATTTGATGAAAACGTATATAAATCAACATGAAAAATAAAATATCTCTTATTGTGATACAATAGATTGCTTGACATATAACACCATTTTCATGAATGTTCGTTACCAAATCAACTAAATATTATCTCCCTATGAATGAAAATGTGCTTCAAAGAAATCCCTTTTCACAATATATATCACTTTACTTTCATAAAGGACAAATCCACATTTGGATAAAATGTGTATGTACTTAAATGAAACATATTGATTAAACCAAGGAAAACATCCCAAACTTCATCATTTTAGCCAATAACCGGGTTGATGCTATAAGGTTTCATCATCAACTGTAACATGTAAACAAGATTTCATATTCCCTTTTTCAATCCAAGTTTTAAATCAAGCAAACAACATATTTCTTTGTACTTGTACAACTTGTAATGAAAAATAAATTGCTTATAAACACTAAGATAATATTTTAAAACCAAAATCGTAAAACCTAAAAATGTGGACACGGTGCCAACATGAAGTTTCACAATATCATATGAGGAGTTCACAAAGTTTTCATTAACATTCCATCATCTTCCCTTAAATACTTGTATCATACTCCATATATTTTTACAGAGATAAGGAAAATTGAATGGTATTTTCACCCTTCAAATTTCTCATAAAAAATGTCATGTGAATGATGTATATCATGAACACTAAAAGAATCCCTTACCAAAATCAAGGTAAACATTAAAACTCATGACTTTATATTCAATGCAAAACCACCTTGCCATCAAATTATTCACATGACCAGCATTCAAAATGAAATGAAAACTTTTTCAAAATCTCTATAAGTATAAGTATATCCCAAAACTATTTTGTTTCAACAAGAAAACCAATCACATAGAATAATTCCAACCAGATTTAGAGGTTGAAAATTATCATGTGTGATACCCATTAATAGAAAAAAATAGAACCAAAAAATGTATGATTTTATAAGCTCCATGCAAAATTATTTGTGTTTAAAACATTATCTTACTCAAATATATTCATCACCATAGGAGGATTTTAAACAATTTTATCTTCAGAGAAAAAAAGATGGCACTGCTGAAAAAACAAAAACTATGAGTTTATCAATCTTTCTTGAAATACCCATTGACCAAAATCTCAAAGACATGCATGCATTATGGTCATGTGAAGAAGACTTTGTTAAATATCATCCATAATAAACAAACTTCAACCAAATCTTGACCAACATCAAAGATAATGAGTTCAAAATGAACATGTAAACACTAATAGAGAAACATATTCCAAATTTATATGGAAAACCCAAAATAGAGTGGGAAAATAACTCAAAAATGATTTAAAATTCCCAAAATAATCTTATTCAAGTTCAAAATGATAGGTGCATAATCAAACGAATTTTGTAATAATGCAAATAGCTAAGCGAATAACACATTATAGAATGTTTTGAA